>BQKN01061096.1:38411-69240 GCA_022839385.1 Asparagus kiusianus | reverse complement strand
CCCCCCCCCCCCCCCCTAAAAAAAAGAGACCCCAGAGTTCTAAAAAATTGAACCTTGATACCAAAAAATGACTTAAAATAAGGTAACAAAGTCGATTTTTTTAATTCGAGGTTTTTTTTGGCAGAACAAATTAACTACCTGGTGTTCGAGTTCAAAATAAGTTTAAAATAAATATCCAAAAAAAAAAACTATTTCTAGAGATTTAAGCCTCATGAGCAAGAGAAAGCATTTATACTAAAAAATATAAACCAACTTCAACTCGAATGAATGAAACAACATATCCTTCTCTAGGAATAATTCAAATTAGCCGGCTCTCTAGTCATATAGGTCCCGTTTGGCAAATGGTTAAGTGAGGGGTTAAGGAGACTTAACCCCTTCTTAACCAGCCAAATACAAAAAATCTATACAAGAGTTAAAGTGAGTTAACCCTCTATAATTTGCTAAACATAAAAAATATAGAATGGTCAAGCTAACCCCTCTAGAGGGATTAAAATGAGTTAACTCCTTATAACGAGGGGTTTACTAATACTCCTATTTAGAAGGATTAAAAATTAACCATTCTAATCATAAAGAAAATAGTCAAAATTATTGTTATTCTCAAACACTAAAACTAATCACAATGACTAAAATAAAACTTATTTAACGGGTTAATAATTTAGTCATTCATAGAATATTAATCCACTTTTAGTAGCATCTACTGTTGTAAAAATCTTTACGCTTATCTCATAATGCACCCGGTTAAGAGAATGATTAGGAGTTACTCCCTCTCAAAATGAGAAATAAAACTTTAAAAAGAATATAATTTAGGGTATTTATGTCAACTAGTCTCTTTAACCCTTCTTTATTTACCAATCACAAAAAACTTAACCCTTTGTCTTGACTGTCAAATCCAAACGAAGTTTAATTACTTTTAACATCATGTGAAGGGTTAGTTAATTTAGTCCTTCCCCTTAATCATTTTCCCTTGCCATAATTTAGTCCTTCCTCTTAACCATTTTCCCTTGCCAAACAGCATGCTGGTTAAAATTTTAGCCCTTTCACATTATAATCTCATGATATTGCTATTAAAAAGAATATAATGAAACTCATATTATTTGCTATTAAAAACATCTTGGTTAAAATTTCAGCCCTTTCGCATTATAATCTCATGATATTGATATTAAAAACAATATAATGAAACTCATATTATTCGCTATTAAAAACATTTTGGTTAAATTTTTAGCACTTTCACATTATAATCTCATGACTTTGCTATTAAAAATAATATACTGAACTCATATTATTTGCTATTAAAAGCTACCTGCTTAAATTTTTAGCATTTTCACATTATAATCTCATGATTTTGCCACTAAAAACAATATAATGATACTTATAAGTAGCATTACATTTGCTTTTCTTATAAAATACGAGTATCCATTTTGGATACTCCATAGTGAAAAAATAAATAAATATGAACTCATATTATTTGCGGACATTAAGGGTGTGTTTAACAAAGTGAACTAAATTGGGTCAGGACTAGTCCTGATCCAGTTTGTACTAAACAAGTTTTCTTTTAGACCAACCCCCCTCCCCTCACCCTGGTCCAAAAGAAAACTGATTTAGTGACACTATTTAGGCTAAAAAAAATTAGGCTAGCTCTGACATAAAAAATTGACAAACAAGAAACAAGTTAAAATTGGACTAGGTTCAGTCCTTGGCGAATTCTAACTTGTTGCCAAAAACACCCTAAGAAATTTATTTGGTAAACTTAGGGGTGAGCATTCAGTCGGTTCGGTCGATTTCGACAAAAAATTGACAACCGAACATCACTGACGATCTCAAGAGAACCGACCCGAACCGAATTGATACGGTTCGGTTCGGTACCGTTGGTTTACACCCTCGAGCTCGTCGTCGACGCCGCCCTCGCCTCACTGCTACACTCAAGAATAAAAACGCAAAAAATAAAGGGACTAGAAGTACCTGGGTGCAGTAAGAACACGATCTCCCCCTCTCCCCCTCCCTCCTCAAAACCCTCCTCCTCCGCCACCCCGGCTCCCTCCTCTCCTTTGAAGACCCCTTCGACGTAGCCCTGGACAGTGGACACCCTCGAGCTCGCCGTCGACGCCACCCTCGAGCTGTGTCCTCGCTGTTGACGCCGTTGCCCGCTGGCTGAAGAAGGGGGACTGGAGGGTTAGGGTTAGGGTAAAGGTTGGGGATCTGGCGAGGGTTAGGGTTGGGTTGGGGATCTGGCGAGGGTTAGGGTTAGGGTTGGGGATCTAGTGAGGGGGCTGGTGAGCAAGAGGCTGGGGAGGGAGACGAGGGTTAGGGTTGTGGATCTAGCCATTGGTGGAGGCGGCGGCGGGGACCAGATCGAGAGAAGGAGCAGCGGAAGATTTAGGGTGGGGAATGAATGAGAATTTAGGATTTTTATAGTAGTCGGGTAATGGGTATCGGGTATGGGTTATAGCGGGTGGGGGAAAGTTCGGTTGGATCGGTTTAATCGGGTTGAAAGTTTCTGAACCGAACCAAACCGATGGATGATCAAAACCACACCGAACTGTGGGAAATCGGTCGGTTCGGTCGGTTAAGAGCACACCCCTAAGTTAACCTGAGGAAAAATTGGGCTGATTTAACTTTTTCACGTTGGGCCATACCCGAAGCCGGCCCACAAGGACTAAACCCCTGCAAAACCTCAGGGGTAATTTCGTCTTTTAGGCATCAAACACAAAACTGTACCCAACTGGAAAGGGCATTTCGATAAATGGCCCACGCAGATCTAGCGTTCGTTGTCGCCTCGCATCTCTCTAAAGCCCTAGAAAGATCTTTTCTCTTTCTAAAACCCTTGATCCTCAGCTTTTAGAGAGAGAGAGAGAGAGATGGCGATTGCAGCGAGCCGTTTTGGACTCCGGCGAATGATCTCTTCGATTCCTGGATTCACTCCGCCGCCGCCTGCTGCCGCCCATCCTGCGGCGGAGCCCTCAACCAACCTCTTCGTATCAGGTCAACTGCTGCCTCTTTTGTACCAAAATGAATTCTTTTTACGTTATTTGTGGAAATCATGGCGTAATCAAAATGGACGTGGATGAATTTGTGTGAAGCAGTGAAGATTGTTGGCAAAGATCGAATCTTTCCGTAATTTGCTCCTCAATCTAGGGTCTTGTTAGGGAGTTAGATGTTTTGGGGGCTTGGTTTGGCCGAGGAGGTCTACTACTTTTATGCCCTGAAACATTATAGGTTAGCTTTTGATATCAACGATTGCCCCGCATTAAGAGGAGATGACACAAGACGTTTCATGTTGAATTCATCTGCATGTATTTATCGTAGAAGATCACGGTAATCTATTGTATCAAGATGATGGGACATCTGAAGTCATAACCATATGAAAGGACCTAAATTGATCTTTTTAAACCTTTGTCTGTTGGAAATGCTTAAGGCACACATATATACGCACCTGAAAAATTATAGTCGAGTTAAGTTGTATTTCTTGATTGATCGTAGGAACTTAAGCTTGGTGAATTTGAGAAAACTTGGCCTCATTTAGTGGTCTCTCAGTACCTAGAATACAAATATTATTTGAGAACTGTCATGAAAACTGTCATTCTATGCTCCCGTGGATGTCCCAGAGCACCTATATAGGTTGTGCTCAAGTAAAATTTTTACTGCTGTCTGTTGTTTCTAATACAATGATTAAAACATATGATACTTCTAGCACAAGAAATTGTTTGAATATTCTCAGCACATTCACCTGTATACCATTATTATATTCCTTAGCATGCTTATGTGTGTGTTTCTTTACTGAATGCTTTAGTCTACTGGTTTACTGTTGTGGTATTGGTTTATGCCTATTAAGCACTTGAACAATATTTACCTTTTTGTAATTTTAGTGGGATCAAATATTGAAGATGCATCTAATATTTAGTATTTACTACTGCGGATTAAGTTTGTTAGAAATTTGTCTAGAACTTCAATGGTATTAGAGCGGAGAGGGGATACTTTGTATGTTGAGGACATTATACAAAGGCATCAAGAAATGTACTTACTTAATGGGAAAAGAAAATCAGTACAATTATAAGTCTACATGGTGGTGTGTATCTCTTGAACAACATCTAAGGGATCATTAAAGCTTGGCTCAATGGTAAAAGAATGGCATTGGATTATGACCTTTGTTCAAAAGATTTCCATTTCCGGTAAGTATTATTCAACAAAAATAAAAGGTCTTTGTTTATGTGAAAATCTGTGGGAATTTGGAATAATGTCCTTGCACCAACAGTTCGGCTTTGGATTTCTATGTGGGCTGGTGACTCCTTTGTTCGGCAAACCATGCTCATATTTGTCGCCGAACAGACAGAGTCCTTGACTAGATTTCTTAATTCTCATAGTTATAGCTACAGGCTTACAGGAAAGGACACCTTTCTCTTGACCTTTTTTGGAAATGCTATAGTGATGCAGGAAATGAGTACTCGCTAACAATGGATAACGTAACTAGAAAGGTTCACAAAATTTATACCTAATTCACTTCACACCTTGTAAGTCCTAACATCCAGTTCTTATATCACTATTCATGGTGCATTCTCAATTCTGGTTGACAAGCTGGCAATCAAAGAAATAAAAGAAGAGAACTGGACTAACTGATCCAGTGATCTTTTTTATTATATTTAGCTTGTAATGGCTTTTTTCTAGACGATTAGTAATTTTTGAGATACACATGCTGGTTTTAAATTTGGATTTTAAACTTTTATTTAATGCACAAACAGAATTAAGATTATTTAGCTTGGTTTTTGTTATCTATCTTTTGAAAAGACGAAAGTTTCTATTATGTTGATCCTTAGTTTTCTGAAAGTATATATATCTCTGCTTTATAAACATGCACCCAAAAAATATGCAGAATTATGGAAATGATCCTAGGATGACTTCCAAGTGTCAACCAGAATATTGATGAAATAAGCATATTCTTCGTACCACATACTGCAAAAAGTAGCAAACTGTTATCCGTCCTGTGCCATTACTGACTTCCTATTAAATTATTTCTTCTTAGCTATCACTAATATTGATGTTTCCAATGTAAGGGTCAGTTTCCAACTATAATGACCCAGTTATAAACAAAACTAATACGTATTGTTTGTTTTTAGAATCAGAAGATTCAAAACTAAGTTTAGGGGCTTAACTGGTGAAGGAGGCCCTATAGAATCAAATATGAGATGTGGATACAAACGAGTATGTAGGACTAATGTCATGTTGATGAATATCCTCTTGAGTCTGTTTTCATATGTGAGATATTGAAGTTACTGAAAGGTAATCTTACGAGACGTGATCTGTTGATATGTTGGAGGTATTAGATTGGAATGTCATCTATACTGCATTATAACGAGTAGCCTTATGTTGAATGTCACTTTTGCATGTGTAGAAGGTGCACAGTGATAGGTGAAGATATGCTTTTGAATATCAGCGATTGCCAAAAGTGAGTAGATTTAGGTGAAGATATTGCATGAACTAAATGCTAGACTCCGTCTTTTTAGTATTGGCCCTTTCATGAACCAATTTGCATAATTTTTTTTATTGTATGCATTTGCATGTTTAGAAATTTAGTGACTTGATAATGTTATGATTGTTGGATGTTTATCTAGTGGATCAGTTGTTATATTCTTTAGAAACTAGAACACTCTTAAAGGTTGTTTATGCATTTGGATTTTAGGGATCTTGATGCTTCAGCATTCTTCTCTGTCTTTGTTTACAGAAGATTTGAGTGTAACCTTTCCCATGATAGGGACTTATGGGAATTCTATGATTGGTATAGTAGTTTATTTCTACTTAGAAAAGAGTATTCCTGTTGGAAATGATTTGTATAGGATGATTGGAGTATGCTAGGATTATTACTTTTAATCCCGTGCATCTTCTAACAGGACTAAAAGAAGAACGTTTTGGGTCATTTTTTGAATAGATGCCTGTAACTTTTTTAGACTCTTTTATAGAATTGTGCAAATTTAGGAGGTTTTCTTCTTCTTCTGGTCTCATGGTTCTGTTCTTCATGCTGGTACTCTTCTTCCATGTGTTCCTCTTCGTCAAATGTTCTTTTTGTCTACTGAATGATAGCAGTTATCACTTTGTTTGTTGCTCTTGTAATAGTGGACCTTAAATTTAATTCGTGGTACTGAGTTTTCTGCCTTGAAGCACTACAGGAGGGAACAACAAAAGTATAAGGAGCGTTAAGATTAGTCCCTAGAACTTGTAATGTGGACTCTTTATTGTAAGCAGCTTTGCCGAGTTAAAAGAATTTTTGTGAAAACGTGCATGGAAAATTTAAAAACTATATATCAATTATGTCAAATGATTTGCAAAGTGGTTGTTGTAATGGTTAATTTGTTTATTTTAGTAGAGTCCTTAATATGTAAAACATATCCCAGATTCCCAGTTTTGTAATGGTTAATTTGTTTAATTATTCTTTATGTTTATTCCTTTTGAGTTCTAATGTACTAATTGTGGATCCTTACTATATTGTTTATTTCATTGCATGAGATGAATGTGCCTTCTATGCTTTACACGTTCATTAGATAAATAGACAAGTGGAAACCACAACAGTTTTTTAATTTTTTTAGATACATGAGATAATGTCTTTTGTTGACTATGGTTTTAACAATGTCTTTGATATCCATGTGGGCAATAGCCATTAATGTTAATTGATGAATTACGTTAGAGCAAGTTTTCTTTTTTGGTTACTTGTTTAGGCTTTGTATGATTGAGTGAAGTCGCTTGCTTCCTTTCCTTATCGTTGCTAGGTGGTTTGGGCTCATTTTTTTAATGAATATTTTCTTCCAATTCCTTGCAATGTGCCTCTCGTTCATTTTCTTTGTGAAAAATTGTCCTTCTCGAGCAATATCTACCTTCTAACATATTTTACTGTTCTTAGAGCCCTAGCTTCTGCTTTAAGCTTAACCGCATGATACATGTACCACTTCATACATATTCATAATCTCTGAATTGATTCTAACATGGAGATTCTAAACGTGGATGCAATGGCAGGTCTTAGCAAGAGGACTACATCTGAGGGGTTAAGAGAAGCTTTTGCAAAATTTGGTGAAGTTCTCCACGGTATGTTTCTTCTGAAAGCAAAATTTGCTGCCTTTCAAATAATAAGAACTTACAACAACAATCCAAGACCTTATAGCTCTCTCTCTCTCCCTCTCTCTCTCTCTCTCTCCCTCCCTCTCTCTCTCTCTTTCTACACACACACAAGTAATGATACTATGAGACGGAGAGTGCAATAAATAATGTGAGCTGAGCATTTCTGTCGATTGGATCAAGTCTAATGGTTGAGATTTGTTTTAAGTTAATGGGAAGCTGAGCTGGAGATTTGTTAACCTTTAAATCGGTTAGTTAAGGTAACTAAGAAGTTGAGGTCTCATACTTCTTTGGTGATTCCATTCCCATTTTTTTTCCTTTCGATCTGATACTTGCACTCCGACCACCAGATCTTTAGTTTCCTTGCTCTCACTTCATTGTGTATCCGGTCTCCGTCGTTGAAGAGAGCATCCCTGACCTTCACAGACATTTCCTCTTTCTCTTCCCCTCCAAAGCAAAAGACGCGGGAATGAGGTGGAATGGAATGATCATTCTCACTTTTCATTCCTTCCTACCAAACACACTCTTTTTTGAAGTTGGAATGTCCATTCCCACTTCTCATCAATTTCCACTTTATGTGGGAATGAGCATTCCCAATGAAATGATAGGGAATGCGGATTCCCACTTAAATGAGAATCACTAAAATATACAATTTTAAAATACGTCCATTCCCACTTCATTTTATAAATTACACCCAAACGTGAGAATGAGAATGACTATTCCATTCTCACATTAATTCCATTCCATTCCTTCTTCCATTCCATTCTCATTCGAGTCCATTCCCGCGTACCAAACGAGGCGTAATAGGTTTGAAGAGTGTTGAGAACTAATTCAAACTTTCCATACTCGTGAGATAAAGCTGGACAAGGACTGCTAAGTTAAAATTCACCTTTTTTTATACCTCAACATCATCAGATTCAAGAATATTTATTTAGAAGCTAACACAAATAATTCAAAGGGAAATTTATCAAATATATTTTTGACAAACAAGAGCAACTATCCTACCATAAACCCAACGATGAAACAAACTAGAAAACATTTATATTTTATTAAACTGGTAAAGAGTAATGATTTTCTGATTTTTGATTGATTTTCCGTTGAGAACATTGGAAAAATACGGAGCGGATGAGACTCAAGTCGGTGGAGAGAGGATATGAGATTCAAGTCTGTGGAGGGAGGATTGGGGCGCTTGCCGCCTATGAAGCACGGATTCACCCCCAGAGGCCACGCACCCGTGTCAGACACGAATCGGACACCGATTCGTGCACGACACGTGAACGACACGTGTCGGACACGGTCAAACCGTGTCCGATACGGGTCAATGGTCAAAATAGGGGGGACACGGTCAAACATTGTATGGGACACGGTTGGGATACGGTTGATGCAAAGAAAAAAAACGGATGAAAATAAACTAAACCCGAAACCCAAACCCAATCCCTCAAAACAAACCCCTATCTTTCACTTACCTCAAGCCGACGCCGCCACAAATCTGAGCTCTCTTTGCTCCCTCGTCCTCGTCGCTCGACCTCGACCTCGACCCAAACCCTAATCTCCTCGACCAGATCGTCCTCGTCGCTCGACCAGATCGTCCTCGTCGCTCGACCTCGACCCAAACCCTAATCTCCTCGACCTTGACGCTCGACGAAGGTCTCCTCGTCCTCGACCTCGACGCTCAAAATCACAGGTCAGTCTCTCTCTCTCTCGATCTTCGTCTCTCTCTCTCTCTGATTCTTTCTCGCTCTTTTCTCTTCGTCTCTCTCCCTCTCTGTTGATCTCTCCCGAGTCTCTCTCTCAGTCTCTCTCTTATTCTCTTTCTCAATCGCTTTCTCTCTCAGTCTCTCTCTCAATCTCTCCTCTCTGAGTCTCTCTCTCTCTCTGTCGTTCTCTTCATCTCTCTCTTTTCCCTTCTCCGTCCCTATCAGTCTCTCTTATATTTGTTTTTTTGAGAAAACTAACTTTTTTTTGTTTATGCAGCTTCGTGATACTGCTGAGCAAGTCACAGATCTACAATCCTATTCTTCATTTGGCAATTTTTTTTTCAATTTTAGTTTCAATTTCAGTTTTAATTTCCTAACATATGAGTATTTTTTTTAATTCAATTTCAGTTTCTTAACACAAATGAATTGTTAACATTACACAAATGAATTTCATTGATATGTCTAGTAAGCATTGGGAATTTTGTCCATTTTCTATACAAATGAATCTGCAATGAACGTTATTGTGTTTTAAATATCAACACCTTCGAATATTTTAAGCATTGGGAATGTTTGAACATTTAATTTATATCAACAAATGAATCTGCAGTATAATTTTGTTAGTCAAAAAATTATTATACAAATGAATTATTTGTTAGGCAATGAATTATTTGTTAGTCAATAATTTTGTTAGTCAACAAATTATTACACAAATGAATTATTTGTTAGTCAATAATCTTGTTAGTCAATAAATTATTACACAAATAAATTATTACACAAATGAATTATTACACAAATGAATATACATATTTAATGAATGAATTACGGATATTTATTTTGGGAATTGTGTTGGAATTTTTGATTGATCCTTCATCCTTGCTGCTTAACTCTTAAGTATAATCTGTAAAAAGAAAAGCAAAGTCAGTCTTGAAACTTATTAATTAGTATAATTAGAAAAAAGAGCTTAAAATAGTAATTTGCATGCTAACTAATAAATTATAAACATGTAAATACTTAGATTGTTAGTTGAATTTTATTCCAATTCCTTTTTGTTTACAAATTTGTTCTTTGATGATAGATTCGTAATTTAGATTGTTAGTTGAATTTTATAAAATTTTCTATATATAATAATAATTTGAAAAAAAAATTCCTCGCCGTATCCCCGTATCCTATTTTTTTGGATTTTGCCGTATCCCGTATCCGTGTCCGTGTCGTATTCGTGTCCCGTATCCGTATCCGTGCATCATAGCTTGCCGCAGTTCTGGAGTGGAGTAAGCAGTGGGGTTCACTTTTCATTATTAACATATTTTCTACATAAAATCGCAGCCATATATTTAGATCGAGGGGTTAAAAATGTTCAGCTCACGTTTAAGTTTTCAGCTCTTCATCTCATTTTATCACAACTCTCTATGTGTGTGTGCGCACGTGCGGGCATGGGTGCGTGCGCGCGCGTCGGGTGCGTGCATGTGTGTCTGTGCGCGCGCGCATGTGTCTATATCTGCTGCCTTTCATCGAGAGCGATAGCAGTAATAATGATGATGAAGTCCAGGGGATGATGGCTTTGATTTTGTTTCACTTGGCAGCTAGAGTTGTAACAGACCGCGTTTCTGGATACTCAAAGGGGTTTGGTTTTGTGAGATATGCCACTTTAGAACAGGCCGCTGAAGGCATAAATGGAATGCATGGCCAGGTGAGCACACTTCAATTGACCTTTTCAATAGTATTTTTTGCTAACTTCATAAAACAAAACAAAAAACCCCACCCAAACACATAAAACAAAACAAGCCCCACAAAAAAAAAAACTTCATATTTGTTCAAATGTATGGTAATACCCTCTGTTTTTCATACTTGCCAAATGACCCTCGCATTACGAGAACTCCATGTTTTCTGTTAGAGAATATACTAGATACCTCCATATTTTGTTAAGTTGATTAGTGTTTGCAAAATACCACTGAAGTGCCCGCAACATATAATTAATTAAGTTGATAACATACCTCCTCAATCCCCAATTTTTTCTTAATTCTCAAATAAAAAAAAAATTTTTTTAGGGAATAGAAGCTACGTAAAATAGGACTTTGATTTATCTCTGTTACAAATCTAGCAGAAGATTGTTGAAGGCTGAACTAATTGGTTTGAATTGAATTTAGGGGTTAATTGGCAAAAATAGGATATAACTCAAAAAAAAGGGGGGGGGGGGGGGATGAATACTTTCTTTATTCTTCTGGTATACGAGGAAAGGAATAATACTGTTTGATGCTTCTATCTGATGTTTCCAAGGGCACAGTTGATCCTGGTGAGGATGTGAACAATAAATTTGTGCTCTGTATTTCATTCTCTGACAATGTTAAATTTGCTTGCAGTATCTCGATGGATGGGTCATCTTTGCAGAGTATGCCCGGCCAAGACCTCCACCGTCTCAACCTCAGGACTCTCAACCTCCATCTGGCTATTATTAGATTATTCAATGTCCGGAAGAAATAATTTTGAGTTTTACGGCATATAAACTATTCAGGCTCCAGTAACTGATTCTTTTTATTCGACAAATATTTTCATATGGGATTGTGTGAGATTGAAATATGTAGCACGGTTAATGACACTACATAAACTTGCTAGCTTTAGAACTGTCAATGTTAAAACATTAAATATTGATATCAAGCATTACTGTTCAGACTGTAATTATGTCTTTGATTTTCCGGACAGTAGGTTGAAATGTGGTATCTAATGTGTAGCCTGCCAATATTTTTTTGGTGATCAGCAGTAGCTGGTGTTTTCTGATGCAAAATTTTGCTTCCAAGATGCACTAGAAAGTAGAAATTATCCTGAAATTAGTTAGGAGGAAGTTGATGTTTTTAAAGGGAATATAGGTTCAAGCCCAAATGCTTGACAGTAATTTTTTGGCCGCGTGTAATTTATTCACTGATTATCCTATTAAAGAAACGTCGCGAAAGTCGATAGCAGCTCCTACGTATCATTCTTTGTTTTTCGATTTTAATAAGAGAACTTGGATTTTACTTGCACACTGTAGATATTGTGTTACGCCTGTAAAGACTGAGCGAAGGCCTAAATGTCTGGGAAATCTTTTTTCCCAAATTTGATTGAGATATTGTGATGCGTCACAATTGTTGGAATCGTAATTGTGGAGTTTCAAGCTTATGATGGCGATTGATTTTGGTTTCTCTAGAAACCCACAACTATATAGGTCCTGAAATTTGTAATTCTTGTGTTCGTTCCTAAGTTGGGAGATTTTAGCAGCCACACGGTCAAAACATTTTCACTGAAGGTATCTTGTTTATAGCAAGCGGGCACTTCAATTTTACAACTAATTTCATATCTGTGATCGTTTCAGTGTCTGCATGGAAGTAATATCTGAAAATAAACTGGTATTTTTTATTTTACCAACAGCTAATTTCAAGCTCAGATGTTCTAATTTCTTTAATAAAAAAAGGAAAAACACAAAGATTAGTTGTGAATAGGCCCCAAAAACACAAAGATTAGTTGTGAATAGGCCCCCTGTAGTATTGCTCAGACCCATTTATTTCTATGGATAGAACCCCCCAAGTTTATCTTTTTCACTCTTAAAATAGTCGAACTTTTTGAGGATGCAGCAGGTAGACACCTGACGGTGGTGAGGATAGATCTCCAAAGTAGTGAAGGTGCTAGTAGCGAAGGTGTTGAGGAGACGAGTAGAATACTACTGGGAAAAAAAAAATCTTCAATTAATTTTTTTTAAATTGTAAAAATATCAAAATGGTTCACTAAGGTGATATATTCACATAGTTCACGAAGGTGATATATTCACATAGTTCACGAAGGTGATATATTCACATTTGGGCAAATACAACAATGTCATATCCGTGCAAATAAAACTACAGATATCTGCGCAAATAAAACTACAGCAAATCAGGCGATTCCACGGGAGCCTTATTTGCAATTAACCCCTGCAATTAACCCAAAAGAAGTATTACGTACGCATAAATAAAAGGTAATGCGCTCCAACTCTCAACAAAAACATCTACAATTCTTCTGAGCAGTTGATGGATAACTAATTAAAAAATACTCACGCAGTTCTTCCACTAATTCTACAGATTGTAACATGACCCACAATTTCAACTTATCCATCGCCTGATGTTGACGCAACTCCTCTAGACAAACGAAATAATACCATAAACAAATGAAACAATTTACCCATTTCAAAATCACCTTATAACAAAAATAGCTCTCGAAAGAAATCAGAGGTTTCTCAGGAGTTTCCTTTATTTGGTTTCGTTAAACAAAAAGGCATCGGCAAGAACATAAAAAGAGTTCAGTACATAATGGGAGTCAATAACAGGCTCCTAATCAAGATCAAATCCGAAACAAAATGTGTACTAAAATTAGCTCACTTCAGTTTGTGAAAAAGCTTAGGTGCAACCTGCAATATTAAGAAGAAATCTTAGGTAAGGACTGAATGAATGAGGCGAATTTAGTTCATATAGAAAACAAAGCAGAAAGAAATAAACTAAACTTACACATGAGTCTACACATAACCAGTAATCAAAATATTGCCCTGTGCAGTGCTTGTTCCCGCTCTCGTCGTCTTTAATTCTCTCAACACAAGCCTGTAGAAATTTTAAGAGACTCTTGTTACAAGGGGAAATCATAATGTTGCAAGTGAAGCAGAATTTTTTACAACATTTATACCCTTTTTAAAGTTGCGTGACCTTGCAAGCTATTAGTCTCGAAAGTACCACATACTTAAACACACACTCAAGCGCGACAACCATATGCACCAGTTACCACAGAAAAAGAAAACCCCAACAAGGGTTCTCTATAAAAAAACATAAAGGGAGACTGGAATATTTGACATGTACCCTAGCACAAATCTTAAAAGTTGGTGATTAATAACAAATAACAATCTAACTTTGAGTTTGTTGTCAACTTCTGAATTTCTAACCAAGACACAAGTCAGAATTTCCTACCTCCCTGCAAGATTTTCTGTAGAAGGGTCTTCAATAGGATTTTATTTTTCTGCACAACATGGTGTCATGCTGGAAATTCAAATGTAGCGTGGAGATGGATTTACTGAACCAGCTTCAGTTTGATATTATACTAATAGTTGATGGGGTTTGGATATTACAGAAGTCTAGTAAATTGTTTGGTAGCAGTAACCTCATTTGGTTAGCAAAGTCTGCACTGCCATATTGAATTCCTCTCCATCAAATCATATACCACGAACCTGTTTTTCCCTGTTTCAGTCAAGCACAAGTGCCAAACAAAATTTGACATTATCTGAGGACCTATTGCCTTTTCAACTTAAGCTTCAAGTGTTAGCACGATTAGCTAAGTTGATATCTAAACTCTAATGTTAGATTTCATGCTTACAACTAAATTCTAATTTGAGGAGGCAAACTTCAATTTGACCCAGGAGCAAGCACCACTATATGCAATAATACTAACTGCTGCTAAGGGGGTGTTTGGTTCAATTTCTAGAAATTATAGGAAATGTTTTCCACCTAAAATATGATTTCCTTGTATTTCTTAAAAAAATTATAGAAAAAGTTTTGAGAAATCAAAAAGTACCAATTTTGTTGTTTTTTGTACTTTGCTTGTTTGGTTCAAAACAAGAAAATGGCTCATAACTTTATAGAAAATAACAAGATTTGGTAGGTTTTTAATTAAATATGGTATGTGTCAGATTTCTGGTGATTTCCTCTCATTTTGAGAGGAAATTGCTTTTTGTAAAATTTGGTAGGTTTTGATATTTTATAGAAAATATTTCTGTAAATTTTTTGTTGAACCAAACACAATTTACAGAAATCTCTGGAAAACTTTTAATTACAAATTTGCCATTGCCAGATGTTTTGAGAAAAGTTTTCTCAAAAAGTGTGCAACCAAACAGCCCCTAAGGTGGCACTCTAATTACCTACGTATTTTTGTGATTTAGTTTACAATCTTGCGCTTACTATCTTCTTTTTAAAGCATGACATGCAGCAAAGCGGGAGTATTACTGCCTGTACGATGCAAAAATCGTCATTATTATGAAAAAGTGACAGAGAAATCTGGAGAACTTGATATTTGGTCTGGAGTGCAAATAAAATAGCAGAGAACCACAACTGAAAATAATACACACAAATTTACCAAAATTTTAGAACATACTACAAGATATTAATGGCACGAGATTTCTCCATCAAAATGAGTCTGATATAGAGCAAATTTCTCACATCAAGAAGGTTAATGACAAAAACATATGAATTATGATGACAAAAAATATGAGGAAAGGTCCTTAGCTGTTTGAGCCTGGATCTATATTTAAATTAAAAGGAGAACTTGCAGAAATCCTTTATTGTGGGGACTAATGTGAGTGTTAATCATATAAAGCTGAAAATGCAGTTGGTGGGTATAGAAATCTATCTTATCACATCATGAGTTTAAGTTCATTACTGTAGTGAATATGACAGGTTTCATATTAAATTTTGGCGCAAGCAACATATAAAGTGTTTTTACTTCAAATAATTAAAATTGCAGAAACAGAAAATAAATCAAAATAGTAGGGCAAGGAGCAGAGATATGGAGTGTATACCTGATATGCCCGTAAAGGCCTTACACACTTTGGCTTGCAAGAATCCTCAAGGTATTTCTTCTGATCAACAGGTTCATCATCAGCCCTAAACAAGTGAAGGAAAATATTATTGCAAACAGACATAAATACTTGATTTAGAAGTAAAAATCAAAGTTTGTAAGTAGTGATATAGGACATTATTAAAACCCTCATGCTAACAAGCTGCTCCAAATAAAAAATAGAAGCTATGAGCAGTCAAAGGACTTGATATCTCCTTGTGAAGCTATATAACTATTTCTCTTTCTCATTTTTCTCTTTTCTTTGCTTTTTTCCCTTTCTTTTTTTTTCCTTCCTGCCTTTCTATTGCCTTTTAGATAAGAAGCTTGACGACATTTAAAGGTACAAAGAAGTGGGGGATGTGAAGAAATGTATGTTTGGTTTCATTTATAATCTCTTTGCATTCTACATAAAACAAAGTTAGCTGAACCTCTGTTATGACCTATGTACACGCCAAAAGAGAAGTTTTCTACTTTTTCCTGAACAAAAAACCATTTCAATTCATTATAATACTTCTAATGCTGTCTTTACGACATTATGATACAACACACTCACATGGTAGCTGTAAAGGGAAAACGAAGCAACTCTTTTATGGATTGACCCTGCACAAACACAATACAACACTTAGAAAGCAAGGGGAAAAATTGCATGCATGGATCTGTTACATTGTAACTTTTGGAACATAAGGAATCACCCTCAATTTCCATTTCTGAGAGAAATCCAACGAAAAACCACCGTACACATTTCAACAATTCATACAAAATGCAGATGCTATCCCCAAAGAAAAAGAAATTCAGAACAAAGATGTTATCTAAAAGAAACCCTTCCATCAATAAAAGCGCAAAATGATAGATATATACATAAACAAATGATGTCCATTAAAAGAGCTACCGTATGATAAGCTAGATTTTAAGAAAACTGGAAAAGTGCCGATTACCCCAGATCCCATACAGACTAAAAAGATTTTGTTGAAATAAGTTCCAATAGACATCTCATTGGAGCCCACCACTCATAGTCCTATTTGCGTGAAGTAAAAATCCATATATTTAAAGAAACACATCAACTAAATTTATAATCTTCGTGCCCTACTAGTTAAAGTTCTAACTCCCAAGTTCTCTTCCATTGAATGCTTTAACATACAATCATATTCAAGAATCTCATATATCTCGCTTAATATCTAGTAACACAAAGTAGGGGTTCTGTTCAAAAGTTATAAACTATCAATCACTTTTACATTGGTATAAATATAAAATGGAGGGTAGAGAGGGTGAGGAGAAGAGAAATGTAATTTTAACCTTGTTTGGGAGTTGCATTTAGGAGGGTAGAGGAGGGGAATGGGGCGAAATTTGTACCAAAATGTTACACTCCAAATTGGGGGTAATGAAGGGGAAGGGAAGGAAGGGGAATTTTTCCCCTTCCTTCCCTTCGCTAAGTGAACTCGCAAACATACCAAACATCTTTATGACCGTAATAACATTCTTATAACATAAGAAAGGGAAAAATCTTAATATGGAATTAAAAAAGAAAACAAACTAAATCCAAAATAGTAACTAATTCCTGAGCTTGTTAATTCAAACCAAACAGCAATGCGCCATTCCAATAATAACTTAAGTTAAATACTTTGTCCACGGGCTCAGATCATTCCAAAGTCTAAAATTTAACGCATCTATTTAAAAGAATCTACATCTCATCGATGAGGAATTTTTTTAGGGGGTCCATCACAAAAAGGCCTAATCTTTTAACATTTCCAATCCGAAATCAAGAAATCACAATCGATTTAGAGGGGGAACTTACAATTAAATCCTACAACAAGGTGATCGGAGATTCATAAGAGATCGATCAAAAATTTTGGTGGAAAATATGAAAACTTGAGTGAATTTAGAATTTTATTAGGAGAAGAAAGAATTAGGAAATAAATTCGAGATCAAGAAAAATAGGGGTTACCTTGCTGGAAGCGAGAAGACGGAGAACGGAGGAACGAATCGCTTGATTAGCTCAGTTGGCCTTTTGTTGCTAAATGCACGCGCATTATACGTGCTGAAGGAGCGTTTTTTTGGGACCAAATCACATGCAAACAAATCCAATTAGGACCTGTTTGTTCGGTAAAAAAGTGCAGAAAGTGGCAAAAAATAACCCATCAGAAAATTCACGCACTATTTCCCCCACAATTATATGTTTGGTTTGCAAAAAATAAAAAGGAAAGTGAAGAAAAATTAGTGCTACCTCAAAGTCCTCTCCCGAAAATTTTCCGTTCGAAAAAACCAGATTACAGCGAAAAACACCCCATTTCTATCTCCCTAGGGGGATTAGTCATTTAGAACTTAAAATTAGAATTGAGATAATCTGTGGGATAAAATTTTAAGGTGTTAGTCACATAGAACTAAAAAATAGAACAAAATTTTACAGTGTTAATCAAGTAGAACTCTAACAAAATTAGAATTAGGATAATGGTACAAAATTATCCCACTTTTTCTTATTTTTCTGTACAAAAATGAGAGTTCTAGTCTCTCAAATTATTCTTAGTTTTAGCTTGGAACTAGGTGGTAAAAAACTAGAACTCATATTTTTTTGTTATGTTTTATTTTTTATATATTTTTTCTTTACTTCTTTCCTATTATGGTTATCACCATCATTAGACCATCATTATAATAATAATTGTCAATATCTTATAGTCTAATCAAAAATTATTTAATTAATAGTAAAAAACATTCTTGTAAACAATTATCAATCAATAATAGCAAGTTTAAAATACATAAATTGTATTTATATCTTCAAAATGTATCATATATATTTCACGATTATAAAAATTTATCCCACATTATTTTATCAAAATATTTCGCTTCACAAAATTATTCCTATTTATCCCATTAAAATATCTCACTAGTAAAAAATTATTCCACTTTAACTATTATCCCATTTTGTATGAAACTTTGATTCCTAGTTCCCATCCCCTTCCATTCTTGTTCTGGTCACCCCTCTCTCCCTTTCATTCTTCTTCCTCCTTCCTGATCCTCAATGACGACAACCTCAGCCAGATTCTCAACGATGCCATCTCCTCCCTCGCCCTCCGTAGTCGCCGCGGCTTCTCCCTCCTCAGTGGCCTCGGCCTCATCACCTCCGTCTCCCTCCTCCAACCCTCCGGCTCCATCCTCTCCTTCGATAAAAATAATTTCTTCCCTTAAATAAATGCTGAGTGCATGACTGTTGTGATGGAAATTTATCAAATAATTAAGATTATAGCATGAAATAAATCCGAATAAAAGAAACAAGAGATTAGAAATTCAGGCCTGACGGGAGCAGTCGTGTAATCACTGTCCTAGAAGATTGAGAACCCGCCTATTCACCCTGGCGCAGATGGTTCCCTCCCCCCGGAAATGGCCGACCTCTGCACTCGAGCGAGAGTACAGAGCTTCAGCTCAGATGAAGAAAGTTGCCCAAAAATAAAACCAATACTATGAAGAAATAATATGAAGAGGAGAGAATAGACTTGTTGTTTTTCTTATTGTTGTATATTTTTTCTTATCATTTTGAGCTCAACATACGGATATATATAGGGTTGGAAAAGACGTTACAAAACCCGTAATTAATTCCGTAACGTTCGTCATAAATTTTGTAACGATCCCCATAATTATATAGCCGTTACACATATTTTTTATTGCTAATTAGAATATGTTTTAATTATAAAATTTTATTACTATTCATGAAGGCAAAATTGTGCTTTCTTTAACAAAATATCTAACATGTTGTCTCTTCACCCGCTCTAATCTCACTCTTTGAAGATGGAGCAAGCATCAGCCTCCAGTGGCATCAACCAGTCCACTACCTCCTCCTCTTCCTCTCAAAAGGTGACCGTTCCTTCCTTGCTCTTATTTCTACACGATTTTTTGTGAATTTTGAGAGAACCCACATCGTGAATTTGCTTGATTTGAACTCTTTTCACAGATTCTGAAGAATCCATTTGCTTGTGCTGTTGATTTGGGCAATTTTATTTGGAGGGGGGGGGGGGGGCGGGGTTGGTTTGCCCATTTGAAGCTATTTTCAGTTATTGCACAAAGTATCAGTGAAATCATTGTTTTAAGAATGTCCATTCTCGAAGACCAAAATATAAGTTGGTTTAAAAGTTAGAATACAGATCAAATCATTCTTAGTATCTAGAAATATATTAGCTAGTTTGTTGTTTATCTTAAGAGGCCCACCATAACCCTGCTTATGATATTTTAGGGGAGATGGAAATTCCAGATTGTCAGGCTTGCTAATTGAAATTAACAAAGAAAGTGTTTTGGTTATGGGTGCTAGTGTTTTCTAAGCCTGCAAGATAACATATATAAGGAGCTTTTGGCTGTTCTTAAGTTCATAGGAAAAGCTTACAAAATATGTAGGCATACATATATAAGGAAGAGCATCTCCAAGAGCCTCCCTATCTCATATCCTTGAGTAAATTTAGGGAGTATGAGGGAAAAATTTGGCTCCAATAAGCTCATTATAATGAAGACTAAATATAAGGCTTATGATTTGGTATCCAAATCAAAGACAAGAAATGACTCCCTATATTTAGTCTCAACATAAGGAGCATTCACTATAAGAAATTACTTCTTTAACGAAGGGATTTCCCTTCGTTAAAAAGCTAAAAACCTTCGTTATTGTATGCTAACGACGGGAAAAAATCCCTTGGTCACCCGTCGTTGAAGCCTTCTTTGCTAAAGGGTCACGAATGTTATAATACCCGTCGTTATAGAGTCTATAACGACGGAACATATTACCGTCGTTTATATCTATGACGGTAATTATCACCGTCGTTACCATCAGTAACGGGGATATTTCCCGTCGTTACCATCAGTGACGGGGATTTTTTCCCGACGTCACCATCAGTGATGGGGATTTTTTCCTGTTGTTACCATTAGTTACAGAGATATTTCCCGTCGTTACTTTAAATGACAGTTTTTCATTCCCGTTGTTGTGTAATAACATGTGACAACCCTGTCGTTGAAGACCAATTAATGATGGATGATACCGTCGTAAAAGTCCTAATAGTGGGTAATTAGTAACCCATCAACGATGGTGCTTTCCCTTCGTTGATGAACAAAATACGGTTTATAAAACCGTCATTATAGACTACAAATATCTAATATACATTAATGATAATTTTTCCATTCATAGGTAACTATCATAGAAAACATTCATATTATTCTCAACATGACACTGAGATTCATAACAAAAATATATTAAAATATCCAATAATTAATAAAAGGAAAAACAAAAACTCCATTCATTAAAATTGAATATAGATAGTAAATAGCTTTAAAATCTTTCAGTAAAATTTCATTTTTCATCCTCGCTACACAGAGTAACTACCCCGAAGTATTCCCGCTTACAATGCCAAACTATAAACAAATAACAAATCAGAAAATAGACAACAAAGTTATAAGTTTCCTATATAACAAGTACTTATATGTGTATCCATCTTACTCCCGAGTGCCCATAGAACAGACTTTCGTGTCAGGAGAATTATATAACAAAAATCAGGAGAACGATATAACAACAATGCTACTTCCATTTGTTCACCTTTGATCCCAATGACGATAAAACTCATTGGATAACATGGATATCTCTACTTGCTTCCCGTAGCTTCTAATGCTCATTCATAAATTTCTTGTGGATGAACACAGCAAAAAATCAGCTACTGGTCAGCTAAGTTCAACACCTCTTTCTCTTGCACATTTTACGATCTTATCATTATTGTCAGTACTTCTACAGATATCCAAGTATGACCACCACAATTTAATGGAGAAGGGATAGACTGATATCGCCTGCTGATGAAACCTCACAGAAACATCCAAAAATTTTGAATTTCTCATGACAGTAGCAACTTCGAGCCATATATACTCAGGTGCAACAGGGATAGCCTGGAATATGGAGTTAATCAAAATCGAGCATGCCCAAAACTTAATAGCATTGGCTGAAACACTAGGATGACAGAAATTTAAAGTTAACTTGCATACTGAGAGAGCTAACTTGTAATTTGTTAATGTAATTTCCATAAGAGATTCAACAAAATCAACAAATGCCTTAGGCTTATCAAGTTTTTCTGGAAAAAGTGATGTCCCATAACATACTTCAAGAATAGAATTCAGTAAGGTGGCATCCCTTGGAACTGGACCAAAATCATTATTAATGAACTGTCCAACTCTAGGCCTCCTGATGTAACAATAGTATTTTCTTGATAATGGTTCCAAGATGTTCATTGAACGGGAATCTGCCATGTAACCATTTAGAAGTCCTAATATAGTGTTGAAAGGTTTATCGCTCTCGGACCCAGCTTCATTTGCTAAAGTAAATGCAGCTTGCTCCCTTACACAGTGTTTATAATCTTGAGGTGAAGCAAACTTTACCAATAGCACAGTATGCTTCCATTAAAATTTTCTTCATTATCCTATACAGAGAGAGATTGAGGAACCAAAAAACATCATATTGCTTTGAACTATTTAATCCACCATCAGACTTTACATACGAAGGTAGGTCAGAACAATCGCATGAACCATCCTTGCCTTCATGCAGGTTTATATCTTCAGAGAAACATTGGAACCGACGGTCCAAAAGTACTTCTACAAGATCAGACCTTTTATTTACTAGAGCATATTGTATGTATTGGTTCCATAGGCACTGAGTACCTGAAGTTTCACTTGGCCAATTAGAAAGTAATTCTTTGAAACCCTTGAAAACCAAATCCCCAGTATAGTTTTCCTTCAAACGAGCAGATATAAGAATCAGTTCGATGCAGTTTGGGCACAAGCTCAAGTAACTGGCCAACAATTCTACGGAACAATGTAAGCCCTCAAGTAACCTGCTAGAACTAGTTAAGTACTCAGATATATCCTATGCCTAAATTGAATGATACAACTAAGTTTTTTTTCTAGGAGATATATTTTCTTACCATTGAACCAGTGACCAGTATATAGAAGTCCGTTGGTGCTTCTTTCTTCAAGATCACATCCTCCCTTGGAGGAAAATACTCACCTTTCATTTCTGACACCTGTAGGTAACAAATCCAAAAGGTGAGGGATAAGCTCCTGCAATGGAAACTGAATGTCCGTAGCACTTGGAATCATACCAGTTGGAAAAGGATATCACTAGAAACACCACGGAATAAGTAGACCTTCAGAATAAGATTAAAAACAAGTAATGAGAAATGCTAGATCGAATGGCCTTAGGCATGGCATCGAGAGTTTCTTGCTGCCGAAGGCCCTCTGAGTCTGTCCTAAATTTCAAGCACAGTTGAGCAAGCATCTGATCTTGGAGTCGGTCTGGTAACTGGTTTCTTTGTGTGAAACTTAAGGTAAATTGAATTAAATCCCTCAACATTTCAAAACACCTATATGTTAAATAATGTTATCACAGGATTAAGAAGCTAAGATTTATAGCTAATAAACTTTAGTCTTCAAAAGAGCATAGGAGAGATAAGGCGGAAGGATACTCACAAATTTTCTTATTCGCATGGTCCCATGGACCACAAAATTGGTCATATTTCCAATCAAATATGTTGTCAATCCTAGATTGAAGAGCATGTAAGCAATGTTAAATACCATCTCCCGCGTATTCTGAGGATGCAAATCTCCATATCCAACTATTGTAAGAGTGGTAATTGACCAGTACATCGAAGTCACATACCGAATCCACAAGCTTCTATGATGGAAACCTGGCATAGAAGCTCCAATCCATGTAATTTTTGGATTTGGGTACGTTGCTGCAAGAAGATAATAGAAGCAACCGGCACAATGGACAACAAATAGGGTGACCTAAAGCACAACCTTCTCATATTTAATGTTTGTACAATAGCAGAAAAAGAAGAATGTGAGATATCTAAACTGTAAACAACTCACAAACAAGTTTTGCACATCGAACCGAGAAGTAATTGAAGTTCATGTCGTTCTCTGATCTGACAAATCAAAGAACATGAGAAAGCAAGCAATGGTTCTAACAAGTGCATAAATATGATTGCATTTCTTCTTTCAAAGATTTACTACTCTCAAAAGATAAAAATTGCAGAACAGACGTTCATGATTTCAAATTCTGATATCAAGAAAATTAAAAATCCTAACACTGCTGCACGACCATAAAACATTTCCAACAACATAAAAAGGTTGCCCGTCATATTTATGAGTGGTAAATATACAAGAACGCATCCATTGTTTGGAATAAGAAAACGAGGCTAGTCAAAATCAAATCTCATTCTAACTATAAATAGGACTTTTAAGCAGTGGGTTTGTGTTGAAAACCTTGATCGGGTCCTCCCACTCCGCGGGGAATGAATCAATCCCGGTCACCACAGCGGCCGACAGGCCCACCCTGCATCGCCTATCGACCACCTCGGCAACGGCGTCGGGATCTCCGGAGAAAAGGGCCTCCACAGAGTCGTCCCTGCGGTTGCGGGCCCAACCGTTGAGGCCCAGCTCGCGTGCGTTCTCCACCATCAAATCCCTGAAGAACACACCCTGGACTCGGCCCTTAACCACCACCCGAACCTAAAATAGAGAAAGAAAACAAATCAAAAAGATCTAAGAGAGTAAAGATCAGGGTCGGGGCAGGGCTTACGGTCTTGGTCGATGAGGAGTTAGGGTTTGAAGAGACGGAGATGGCGGTGGACATTGATGATGATGATGATGATGAGGGGGTTCGTACCGTTGTGGATGTAGACGCCGTCGATGAAGAGGGGATGAGGCCGGCGACAGGGAGCATGTAAGCTCAAGGTTTGGAAGTTTTTGTTAGACCCTGGGGGGGGGGCCGCCCCGCGATTAGGGTCTTATGCTAATCTAATCCGATTTTATGCCCATTAAAACTAATTAATAAATTATTCTTACAAGAAAGATATACAATATGTTACAAACAAGAATAACCAATATGAACAAAGGTAAATATCCTAGCAATGAGATCTATATGCAAGGATATATAATCACAAGGGTAAACAATCTAAACTATATAGTGGGCAATATAAACAATGAGCAATACACAAAGGCGATATAAGATATGTGCATGAAAATAAGTGCGCCAATGCAATCACAAACAAACGATATGATTACGGAGTTCGGTCCCCACGACCTATGTCTTTGCTCCTCACCTCGAGGAGATCTCCACTATCACAACCGGGTTTTCTACGTTTACCCGAATAACGTTTACACCTCACAATACAGTTTTCTAGTTTACCGAAAACTCTACAACTAACACACTCTTGTAATCCCACTCTACACCCTCTCAAGTATTGAACTAGACGTGTCTCCCTTAAGTGCTCGGATACAACCTCTCCCTAGGTTCGTCAATCGACGCCACTCCTCTTGGGACGATCCCCGACTCTCGCCACATACTTCTCTCGGTGCACAAGTGTATTACAAAGTGAATCTCACAATAAGCACAGTATAATAAATGATTTTTGTTCTCTAATATGGATGAGAACACAATAAAAGATCACACTCAATTGTTACAACTCTCACCAACCCAAATATACTATATATAAAAATACAATAAGCTCAATGTGGGTGTGTGTAACAATGAGATATAAATCAAAACTAAACTCAAATAGCAAACTAGCAATAATAAGAATATGAAAATTAATAATAATATTGCTAGAGAAAAGAGTTAGAAAACTTATTTATAAACACAAAGAGATGATGAGAAGATATTGAAGATGAACTCCTCAACAGATGATGCAAGCTCCTCTTTGTAAAAGCAAACCCCAAAAACAAAGTAAACAAACTGTAAAACCCTCTTAAACTTGTTTAAAACTTTCTCCAAAATCTTGTTGGTAGAAGAGGGGTTGTGGGGTTTTTATAGGAAGAGAAACCAACAGCCAACACCCTAAACAAAACAATAAAAATCTTAAAAAATTAGGAATACAAATCTGTACAAAAAGAGCCGTTGGGGTGAACGGCGGTCGACCATGAAAAACTCGCGGTCGACCGCCAGCCAGCTTTGAAACTCAGAAAACTTCCAGAGACTGACGCGGTTGACTGTGGCGGTCGACCGTGGGAATTTTCGAGCTGATGGTCGACCGCGAAAGTTTCTGCAGCCCACTCAGCAAAAGACACAGGCGCGGTTGACCATGGCGGTCGACCGCAAACTGATATATGAAATAACAGTTTTAAAAGTTGATTTTCTGATTTTAAAACCCTGTTTAAAATTATCAAATAAATTCCAAAAAATATAAAACTTTGGAGAATGATTGTAGACATGATAATATACATGCTACAAAAACTGGTTTTCAAAAAGGACTTTCCAAATGTAAAATATCATTATTTTGTAAGGAGGTCCAAAACATAGAAATATAAACATATGAATTTTGATATTTTGGGTAAACCATGTTTTGAAACAATACAAAATGATTTTACAGACTTAATAGAAAACGTAAACTATTGTTATGAAGTCTATAAACAATGAATATAGTATTTTATCAAAATACACATATAATACACTAAAACATGATTTCATGGAACTAAATAAAATTGATATTAATGAAATCATATAAATGCATATAAGTATGAAACAAAAATATGTTTTCCAATTGTACTCAATTGTTTCATAGTAAAACTTAAAAACTATCAAACCAAAACATATGTATATATATAACTATATATATACATGGAAACCAATAAATGTGTGTGTGTATATTATATTGAGCTTAAGGTACTAACACACATAATATAAACTTCTAAACTAAATTACCCAAGCTTGATTGATCTTCGATGTAGCTCAACTTGGTACACTTACGGATGAAGCTTGAACTTGAATCTTTAACTTTGAATTGCGTAGGCTTCACTCCATAATTCTGCTAACATTTATTTGATATGATCGTGAATGCTCGATTCCATCCATCCTCCAACTTGTTGTTTGCCTAGAATAAATACGAAAACACAAACACTAGACAAACAATATTAGAAGTAAATTGTTTGTTAAACATCATCAAAATAAGAAGGCCAGCAATCTCCCCCTTTTTGATGATGAGAAACAATTTACAAAAAGGATATATGCATGAAAAGAAATAAATATATAAATTATAATTCACATGCATATAAACAAGAAAGAATATACTCATAATATTTCTCCCCCTTTGATAACATCAAAAAGAGGATAATAAAAAAAATGAAGAGAGCGAAAGCTCCCCCTATTAATATGTATGGGTGAGTATAAAAATATAGGGATTGCTCCCCCTATCAAAATGCCTTATGAAAATATACAATAAAGATCAAGGCAAATATATGTGAGCAAGCATAGATAAAAAATATGCTAAACACCACTCACAAAAAATATAATGAGGACACATAATGATATGTCATTATAAAGTTAGTGTCTCATTATACTAACATAAAACCATGAATAAGAATAGATTTATGAAATCAAAATAAGAGGAACATGAGAATCATGAAAAAAGTTTTTAAATGAAAACAAATCACTCAAATGAAATCATAAATCAAGATTTGAGTCCAAAAACAATGTTTGATCAAAAAGAAAATCTTCTTTGTATAACTTGATTAAACCACTCATAGAATACATTATAAAGCATATTTGAATTTTTTTTGTGCTATATAATGAATTCAAAAGAACAAATCAAAATAAAATTTTCATAGTTCAAAAATAAGATTACAAAACATACAAGAATCATGAACTATGGAAAAATCATCTTTAAAAGTATAAAACCAAATCATCATTGATTTTTAAAAATCAAGAGAGGCAACTATATCTAGCTCTTGAGCTAGTATCAACCCATATAAACATTTTAGCATCCGGTAAACAAGATTTGGGAATAAACACCCAATAATTCCGGGGGTTTATATAAACACAAACCTCTCATCAAAATTGAAACTAATAATCATGAAAACACAAGAAATAATCAAAGAGAAATTGTTTTCATATTCAAAAAATTTAAGAATAATATTCAAAACCAAGAAAAAAAAAGATAAAAACACTAAAATTCTTGGTTTAAAATCAAGTTTGTTTTGGTACCCAAGTATTCTTGGTACCAAAAGGTTTAAGGACATGACCCCTATCTTTTAAACTCAAAGCCCTAGGGTTATGAACCCTCTTGAGCGCATGTGGTGCACTAACCCGGCCAAAACAATATTCATTTAAATGACCCTTCCGATTGCAATATGTGCAATAAAAGAGATCCATTTGTTTTTGTGGACCATTAGCTCGTGCAAGGGAAATATTTGCAAACATAGATGATCTTTTAGGATTATTTTGCAAATATGAAACATTATCAAAACAAAACTTTCCTAAGTGGTCATATCTACCACAAACATCATATTTAAAAACATGTAGTCTACTAGAAACATTTGGCAAATAAGATTTTCTTCTTAAATCAAAGCAAAACTTTGCCAAATGGCCAAAACGACCATAAAGATCACAATGATACATATGAACATGCTTATGATGAACAATAGGTGCATGTGTGTGTACATATGATGAAGAGACTTGATGAGATGCACAAGAAGCATTGACATTTTTATATTTGTGTGCATCATAGCAAAATTTAGCTAAATGACCTTTACGATCACAAATGGAGCACTTGTAAACTTTGCTATACAAGTGTGCATAGTGTGTAGATGGTTTATAAGTTACAGTACAAGAATTAGCACACTTTTCCATAAGTTTCTTATGATTATCAATGCATGTGTTTAATATTGAATCAAAACAAGATATACGGTTTTTCACATGATTCAACTCATCATTATGCATAAAAGCATTGGAAATAGAAGTAGATAAAACATGATCATTTCTAAATGAATTAAACTCATTTCTAATAGTTTCTACTTCTATCATGACATCATTATTAGCATGAGTTAAGCTAGTAATAGATAAAGACATGTTATTATTTTCCAAACTTAATAACTCATTGTTTTTTTTCAAAATAACATTCTCTTTAACAACAATATCAAGTTTGGAAGCTAGCGACTTATGATCGGATTTCAAATCTACGTGCTTGCTTTTAAGATTAATAAAATTATTTTGCAATTTAGTATAGGCATGAGATAATTTCTCATATGCACAAGCGAGTTCATCAATAAATAAGTCATTATTGGAATCGGAATCGCTTACTACACAAGAGTTATTCTCTCGTGACCGTGTGCATGATGCTCCACATGAATTTGAAGAAGAATCCTCTAAAGCTTGTCGGATTGCCTCCAAGTCCCCTTGATGTGCTTCAATAAATTTTTAAAGTTTGTAAGCACTATCAAAATGAACAAATTCATTAGAAATACATGGTTCAAAAGCATTATGCAAGAGTTCTAACATTAACTTGTTCATTGTAAACATTTTTTTATCATAATTGCTCCACTTGGATTTCTCCAATGTGGACACAATATAAGCACAATCAATAACTTCCCATAAGTTAATATTTTTAGATTCAACAAATATTTTAAATTTTGAGCACCATTGAGCATAAGGAAAATTTCTAAATTTTGGAGCAATATTTGGATCATAGCCTAAACGAAATATATTTATATTCATGATATATATGTGAATATATGCAAGCAAGACAAATGCAATCATAACTGGATTAGCACAAATAAGATAACTTGGATCTTTAACTCAAGACGATTAGTCCTTAAATCAAAGAGCACCAAGCTCTGATACCAATTGTTAGACCCTGGGGGGTGATTAGGGTTTTCTGTAAATCTAATCCGATTTTATGCCAATTAAAACTAATTAACAAATTATTCTTACAAGAGAGATATACAATATGTTACAAGCAAGAATAATCAATATGAACAAAGGTAAATATCCTAGTCATGAGATCTATATGCAAGGATATATAATTACAAGGGTAAACAATCTAAACTAGATAGTGGGCAATATAAACAATGAGCAATACACAAAGACGGTATAAGATATGTGCATGAAAATAAGTGCGTCATTGCAATCACAAAAAAACGATATGATTACGGAGTTCGGTCCCCACGACCTACGTCTCCGCTCCTCACCTCGAGGAGATCTCCACTATCACAACCGGGTTTTTTACGTTTACCCGAACAACGTTTACACCTAACAATACGGTTTTTTAGTTTACCGAAAACTCTACAACTAACACACTCTTGTAATCCCACTCTACACCCTCTCAAGTGTTGAACTAGACGTGTCTCCATCAAGTGCTCGGATACAACCTCTCCCTAGGTTCATCAACCACCACTACTCCTCTTGGGACGATCCCCGACTCTCGCCACACACTTCTCTCGGTGTACAAATGTATTACAAAATGAATCTCACAATAAGCACAATACAATAAATGATTTGTTCTCTAATATGGATGAGAACACAATGAAAGCTCACACTCAATTATTACAACTCTCACCAACCCAAATATACTATATATGAAAATACAATAAGCTCAATGTGGGTGTGTATAACAATGAGATATAAATCAAAACTAAACTCAAATAGCAAACTAGCAATAATAAGAATATGAAAATCAATAATAATATTGCTAGAGAAAAGAGTTAGAAAACTTCTCTATAAACACAAAGAGAGGATGGGAAGATATTGAAGATGAACTCCTCAACAGATGATGCAAGCTCCTCTTTGTAAAAGAAAACCCTAAAAGCAAACTAAACAAACTGTAAAACCCTCTTAAAATTGTTTAAAACTTTCTCCAAAATCTTGTTGGTAGAAGAGGGGTTGAGTGGTTTTTATAGGAAGAGAAACCAACAGCCAACACCCCAAACAAAACAACCAAAATCCCAGAAAACCAGGAATACGAATCTGTACAAAAAGAACCGTTGGGGTGAACGGCGGTCGATCGTGGGAATTTTCAAGCTGACGGTCGACCATGGCGATCGACCACGAAAGTTTCTGTAGCCCACTCAGCAAAAGACACAGGCACGGTAGACCATGACGGTCGACCGCAAACTGATATATGAAATGACAGTTTTAAAAGTTAATTTTCTGATTTTAAAACCCTATTTAAAATTATCAAATAAATTCCAAAAATTGTAAAACTTTGGGGAATGATTGTAAACATGATAATATACATGCTATAAAAATTGGTTTTCAAAAAGGACTTCCCAAATGCAAAATATCATTATTTTGTAAGGAGGTCCAAAACATAGAAATGTAAACATATGAATTTTAACATTTTGGCTAAACCATGTTTTGAAACAATACAAAATGATTTTACAGACTTAATAGAAAACATAAACTATTGTTATGAAGTCTATAAACAATGAATATAGTATTTTATCAAAATACACATATAATACGCTAGAACATGATTGCATGGAACTAAATAAAATTGATATTGATGAAATCATATAAATGCATATAAGTATGAAACAAAAATATGTTTTCCAATTGTATTCAATTGCTTCATGGTAAAACTTGAAAACTATCAAACCAAAACACACACACACATATATATATATGGAGGTCCAAAACATAGAAATGTAAACATATGAATTTTAAC
>BQKN01061096.1:16054-32068 GCA_022839385.1 Asparagus kiusianus | reverse complement strand
CGGGTCCCGGTTTTGCCCGGCCCGGGCCCGGATTTCCGGGCCGGCCCGGATGGACAGACCTACATCTAATAGGAGAGATTATTTAAAGAATTGTTTGTAGAAATATTGGATTTTGTCAAAAATTAAATTATATCTAACCAAGTCATCATGACAGTTTTCAAAACCAATAATTAGGTAATCCGGAATGACATTATCTTACTTTTGAATGGGAGATAAATGGTGGAGATTAGAGAAATTGAACCCTCTCTAAGTACTAATTAATCAAAGAGAATACAAATCCCAATTGTTTTATTGGTGGGGAACATTATGGATGGAGGTTTTAGATTGGCTAAATGAGGTTGGGTCCTTATACATGATGCCCCTTTGGTCAAGGCAGATCTACCCTGAATATATAAGTGCGAAGAAAATGAAACTATAAGGTATGTAAGTGCAATTTAGCCTCTTTTTTTCTTCTAAATTCAAATTTATTGTAAAAGCGATCTTAACCAAAATCCATTCTTTCTTGTTCCCCTCTTCTTGTGGTTAGAGGTATTTAGAAAAGCAATGTTTTAATGAGGAAAAATTACGACCATAGATCCCTTGTATTTTTTGATGTAGACAAACTACGTAACTTGTTTATGTAGACTATAACATTTCTTCGTATTATGGACCTAATAATGATTTTAAAAAAGCTTTTAGTTGCACACCCTCAATGAAATGTTCTTAGGCGCTCCATGAGCGCATCAAGATGGTGTACACCATCCTAGTACTACGAAATCACATAGGCCCCGTTTGGCAAACGGTTAAGGAAGAGAGGTTAAATAGAATGATTAATGTATTTAGCCCATTCGATAATCTGAAATACTAAATTATTAACCGGTTAAATAAGTTTTATTTTAGCCATTCTGATCAATTTTAGTGTTTGGGAATAATAATGATTTTGACTATTTTTCTTTATAATTAGTGTTGCACGTAGCGAAAATTTCGGCAGCACAACAAGAGAGTCAGGTCGTAATAAGAATTCTCGTTTCACCAAGAAAACAAGAACCAAAAGCAAAATATCTCAACAAAGTGGGATATCAGCTCTTCCTCTCATCAGTTCTAGGACCGATTTGTCGAGGGAACCTAATTAAGCTATTACAAATCACAAAAGCGAGACAAACTAATTTTACGTGGTTCGGCAAATTGCCTACGTCCACGCAGCAATGAGGGGGGAGATCTACTATTAGAGGAGAGAATATAACTAGGGTTTACAATCACACAACTCAAACCCTCAAACAAGTTCTTAGATCCCACACATAAATATCTCCCTCAAAAGGACAGCTGCCAAAACACGCCCTTGCACGAAAAAAAACAGTCGATTTTCCCTCTGTTTTTGCTTGCACTCTACTCATGAACCCTCTGTCTGTCCTTGCTCCTCGTTCAGCCGCAAAATCACAAAATTTTGCACAATTTTTCACCCACCCCACGAAACCCTAAGCAAAGCTCTATATATAGAGCTCTCGGGTGGGCCTTTTCGAAATTTCACGCGGTGTTCAAGCGCGTTCAAGCACGTTGTACATGGGTGGGACCCATGTCCCCACCCACGTGCTTCACAATTCTCCACCTCGGCGAAGTTTTCTAAAAAATTAAGCCGACACCAACCAAACCAAATGTCTCACTTGTTGCGTCCAGTACGAAGTGAAACAATTCACGACAACGGACTCAATCCACAACAAGTCGAGACCCAAATGAGAATGTGATCACTCTCCAAATGTCAGTATCAACTCACCAAATCGGCTACATCATAAATGACTGCCTACGTATCCTCTTGCCTAATGAATCAAGCTTCACGTAGTTCATCCAAATGGCCGCCAACGGTCTCAACAATCACGTATGTGTAACAAGTCTTTACAATGATCAAACTTGTTGCTCGGAACCACCTTTGTGAGCATATCCACCGGATTATCCTTCGTGTGGACCTTCACAATCTCTACATCGCCATCTTCAAGAACATCATGAAGGAAGTGATAACGAACATTAATGTGCTTCGTTCTCGCATGAAAAATTGGATTCTTCACTAAATAGATAGCACTCATGCTATCACAATGAATTGTGACAGATCGCTACGATATACCAAGTTCCTCCAAAAGTCCCCGAAGCCAAATAGATTCCTTCATAGCTTCCATAATCATCATACTCTGCCTCCATCGTAGACAAAGCCACTGTCGACTGTAAGGTGCATCTCTAACATACCGGCGCACGGGTCAAAGTAAACACATACCCCGTCGTAGACCGACGCTTATCCAAATTCCCGACATAATCCGAATCAACATAACTAATACATAACTGCCCACCTGTAGAGTCCCGCTCATAAATCAAACCAACAGTGAGCGTACCTTGAATGTACCTCAAAATCCATCTCACGGCGTCCCAATGACCCACTCCTGGATCATGCATGTATCTCGATACCATACTCACCGCCTGTGATAAATTCGGCCTCGTACATGCCATCACATACATCAAGCTCCCAACCGCGCTCGCATATAGAGTCTTCGACATCAACTCTCTATCTTCAACTGTCTTTAGTGAAATGTCAGCTGAAAGTTTCAAATGGGCTCCCAAAGGTACACTAACTGGCTTCGTATCCATGCTAACATGAAATCGATGTAGAACCTTCCAAATAAGCCACCTGTGTCAAATAAATTTTACCATTCTTCTTGTCTCTACCGATCTCCATCCCTAAAATGCGCTTCGCCTCACTCAAATCCTTCATCTCAAACTCCTTTGAAAGCTGTGCCTTCAACTCATCTATAGCAGATCTGGAAATAGAGACAACCAACATGTCATCGACATAAAGTAACAAATAGATGTACGCACCTCTTTTTAACTTGCGAAAATATACACAAGGATCAAACTGGCTCCGAGTGTACGAATGACCAATCATAAAACCATCGAATCGCCTATACCATTGTCGAGAATACTGCTTCAAACCGTATAACGATTTCTTCAACCTGCAAACCAACTTATCTTTCCCTGCAGCTAGAATCCCAATGGCTGAGTCATATATATTTCTTCATCAAGATCACTATGAAGAAATGACGTCTTCACATCTAACTGATCTAACTCCAAACCATACTGGGTCACCAAAGCTAGCAAAATTTGAATCGAAGAGTGCTTCACCACCGAAGAGAAAACCTTATTATAGTCAATACCTTCCTCCCGTGCATAGCCCTTCGTAACCAACCTAGCTTTGAACCTCAATGGAGTGCCCTTAATGCCCTCCTTCTATGTGTATACCCACTTGCAACTGATTGCCTTCCGCCCCTTTGGAAGCTCAACAAGCTCCCACATATCATTCTTGTGAAGAGACTCCATCTCCTCCTGCATAGCTACCTACCACGAATCAGCCTTCGAACTCTGCTCGGCCTCTCTGAATGTAGTAGGCACCATCTCATCGATACTCTCCACCGGAAGTGCATACATAACTGTGTCGGCATACCGTGTTGGCATCCGTATGTCTCTCCTCTGTCTCCGAACCGTAATAGAATCCTGAACCTGAGTCGTCGGTCCCTGATCCTGCATATTAGTACCCGTATCCTCCATGTCACCATTGTGATCGCCTGGCATCACCTCAGTCTACATTCTTATGGATATTGCATCATCTGAATACTGTGGAGCTGCATCGATCTCCACCTCCTACGATATCTCCTCTGTCGGGTCGCTCTCCATATGATGAGAGCTGGGAAGCTTTAAGATAGAAGCCCCATCGAATGTGACGTCCCTACTCAGCACAATTTTTCTATCATTAGATCTCATAGCTTGTATCTCTTGACACCACGCTTGAATCATACAAATATGGCCTTCCTAGCTCAAGGTTCTAATTTATCTTTTCTCACATGATAAAATACAGAGCATCTAAATACCTTGAGCTGGTCATAATCTCGTGGTGGTTCTCCGACCACATCTCCATAGGGGTCTTCCCTTCAATCGTAGATGAAGGCAGCCTATTAATGAGGTGGCTCGCATATGTAAGTGCCTCAGCCCAAAAGATCTTCTCCAAACCACTCTGTGATAATAAACATCGGACCTTCTTCAGCAAAGACCAATTTAACCTCTCTGTCACCCCCATTATGCTGCGGTGTATGATTAATAGTGAAGTGCCTCTCTATGCCCTCGTCTCGACATACCTGCAGAAAGGGGTCTGATATGTACTCGCTGCCGTTTCAGATCTTTACGTCTTGATCTTTCTCACAGTCTGCAATTCCAATCTCTTCTTCCACTTCACGAATATATTTAGGACTTCACTCTTTTTTGCCATGGTGTACACCCAACATCGCCTAGAATAGTCATCAATGAACGTGACGAACCAATATCGACCACCAAGTGATGTAGTCTTGGTGGGACCTCAAATATCTGTGTGCACATAATCTAGGATGCCCCTCGTCCTATGAATGATCGTCCCAAACTTTACATTTATCTTCTTGCCAAGAACACTGCTCATAGAACTCAAATTTTCCACTCTTGGCTCTCTTCAATAGCCCCTGCTTGCACAAAATCTGCAGTGACTTCTCTCCTGTGTATCCCAACCTATAATGCCAAAGTCTGCTCATGTCCGCCTCTAAAATAGCTGAAGCAACCTGACCAATTTCGGTGCTCCCCTTTAGATAATACAAGTTTCGACGACGGACTCCCTTCATCACCACCAAAGATCCTTAGTAACCTTTGCTACAGCGTCTTCAAAGGTCACATTGAATCCTTTTGCCTCCAAAGCTCCAACTGAGATAAGATTCTTCTTCAGCTGAGGAACAAATCTCACCTCCTTCAATTCACAAACTACTTCATCATGCATCTGGATCCGCATAGTACCTATCCCACAAATACCACAGGATTGATCATTTCCCATGACTATAACTCATCCATCGAGCTTCTCAAAAGATGCAAGCCAATCTTGCCTAGGGGTCACATGATAGGTAGCACCGGAATCAAACATCCAATCTGATGCATCTAAGTGATTCACCTCCGGAGTAATCAGTAGAGAAAAGCTCGAATCATCGGAATCATCGCCTTTCACAATATTCACCTCATTGGCCTTCGGGCCCTTTTTCTTTCCATTCTCCTTCTCCTTGAGCTTCGGACAGTCTCTCTTCCAATGTCCATGATCTTTGCAGAATGCACATTAGTTCTTTGCTAATTAGTGGTGGCTTCTTGACTTTGACCTCCCTCTATTACCACCTTTCGGATATGGGTTTCTATCTCTCGTCAACAAGGCCTCGCCTGAAGTACTAGCACGGGAAGTCTCCTTATCCTTCCTCCTCAAATCATAATTTGTCAATGTATTAGTAACTTCATTATAGCTGGTAGAAGATCTCCCGTTCAACAAAGTGAACACAAGGGTGTCATACTCCTCATCCGGTAAGGAGCCTAATAAGACAATAGCCTTATACTTATCCGTGATCTTCTCATCCACATTTGCCAAGTCCGATAACAACTTAGTGTAATTGTTCACATGAGCCGCTAGCGAGGTGCCTCTAGACATCTAGAATCTGAATAACCTATGCAGCAAATGCAACATATTCTCAACACTCTTCGTAAGGTACTTATTGTTGAGAATTTCCCACATCTTCATCGTAGACGTCACCCGAATCACATCATACTTCAGCTCATATTCCAAACAGGACCTGATCATCCCACAAGCGTTCCTATTCATCTTTTCTCATATCGCCTCTTCATATGTTGCTGGTCTCTCGTGGACCATGATGGTCTCCTCCAAGTTTTGAGCATTGAGCGCATCCTGTACATCGCTCATCCATAAACCAAAGTTGATTTTACCGTCATACTTCACCATACTAATTTTGGTGTTCCAAAAACCAACTTGAACTGTGCTCACCATCGTCTTACTGCTTTCACCTTCTTATCCCATTGCAAACTAACTCCAAATTGTAGAGAAAGAATCAAACTTTGATAGAAATTAAGAATCACCCAACTGAATCCCAGAACGGATTCTAAATAGATCTCCTGTCCACACGAGGAAAGTGAAATCTCCAATGGCAAATCCTAATGCTATCTCCACCGAAACCTAGAACTCCAAGAACCAAACTTCACACAAAAAAACTTCCTCCACCTAATTCCAAAACCCTAGATCTAAAATCTGAGCTCTGATACCACTTGTTGCATGTAGCAAAAATTTTGGCTGCACTTCGGCAACGCAACAAGAGAGTTAGGACGCAATAGGAATTCTCGTTTCACCAAGGAAACAAGAACCAAAAATAAAATATCTCAACAAAGTGGGATATCAGCTCTTCCTCTCATCAATTCTAGGACTGACTTGTCGAGGGAATCTAAATAAGTTATTACAAATCATAAAAGCGAGACAAACTAATTTTACATGGTTCGGCAAATTGCCTACGTCCACGGGGTAAGGAGGGCGGAGATCTACTATTAGAGGGAGAGAATACAACTAGGGTTTACAATCACACAACTTAAACAAGCTCTCAGATCCCTCACACAAATATCTCCCTCAAAAGGATAGCCGCCAAAACACACCCTTGCACGAAAAAAACAGCTGATTTTTCCCTCTGTTTTTGCTTGCACTCTACTCTTGAACCCTCTGTCTGTCCTTGCTCCTCGTTCAGCCGCAAAATCACAAAATTTTGCACACTTTTTCACCCACCCCACAAAACCCTCAGCAAAGCTCTATATATAGAGCTCTCGGGTGGGCCTTTTGAAATTTCACGCGGTGTTCAAGCGCGTTCAAGCACGTTGTACATGGGTAGGCCCCATGTCCCCACATACGTGCTTCACAATTAGAATGGTTAACTCTTAATCATTCTAAATAGGAGTATTAGTAAACCCCTCATTTTGAGGGGTTAACTCATTTTAATCCTTCTAGAGGGGTTACCTTAACCCTTCTATATTTTTTATGTTTAACGAATTATAGATGGTTAACTCAATTTAACCATTGTATAGATTTTTTATGTTTGGCGGGTTAAGAAGAGGTTAAGTCTCCTTAACCCCTCACTTACCCTTTGCCAAATGGTACCATATGGTACAAACCACTTGTAAAGGAGAAGGCGATGTAAATGTTGGAAATCCCGAGCTTAATCTACATACAATACGTAACAGAAGACTGTATGTATAATAATACTAAGCATGTAGAGAGCATGAAATACAAACTAGGACAATTCTAATTAAATCTAACATGATCCCTATAATAAAGAGAACAACCAAGAGCTTCGAAGGCTTACTTTCGTAGAGTGATTCGATGGTAGATCGAACAACCCCTAGCTCGTTCTCCTTCTTGTTGTAAACCTCCTTGTAGTGGATCTCCAAGTCTTCAAGTGAGCTTGATAAAACTGGAGTCTTCTTGAGACACAAGGCAAGATATCCACCTCGGGATACTTTAAAATCCTACTACTTTCTCAGTTCCTCCTACTCAAAGATTGCTAGAGTTTAGTAAGAGGTAGAGCTCTTTTTTTATTCTCTTATGGAAAAAACTACTTAGCCAAATTTTCATTAACCTCTCCATAAGAGAGAGAGAGCTTATATATATAGAGTGAGATATGTCATGACTCATCTCATGAGTCATGCCATGAGTCATCTAAATGTAATGATTCCTTTCATGAGTCATGTAATGACTCGTCTCATGAGTCATGCAAAAGAGTCACGAAGAATCAAAACTATGTGCTAAAATCATATTCCCAAACCATACTACCTTAATGACTCATCTCATGACTCATTAATCAAGGTATAATGAAGTGTGTATTTCATAAATGAAAATATCACATCAATATGGTGTTTCATAAATACGGTATTTCGTAATTTTCCAATCATTAGCTAATAAGTCATCATATGACAAAAAAATCAATGAGTTGACCAAGAGTCAGTTGTTGACCAAAAAGTCAACCAGTTGACTAAAAGTTAACTTTATGGAAAAAATACTGTAATTTATTTTTTAAGCACATAGCATTCTGATTTTACCGATACATATAATCGTTTATGTGTATTCGATAAAAATCATATATGCGTATCAATCATACGCATTAACTCTATAAATTGTATTTCATAGAATTCAAGTATGCGCTTGGTGTGACTCTAGGGCTCAACTTAAGACTCGGCAGTGGATCATATCCACAAGTACAACAGAGGTGCTAGCTACACATAAAGACTACCTGGGTATAAGTTGTGATAAATATCTGTAAGATGCTTACATAATTTTATCGGGACCACTCGGTGATAATATTGTACAGTCTAGTTTTTTCGTCAAACCATGTCAAACTATCGAGCCTAGGGTATGGTAAACTGTCAAACCCTAATAGCTTGATTAGTGTTTGTTGATATTAAACTCATAACCTTTATGATCAAACTGATACTCAGTTTATCTTATTTACCTTGGCCAATAATTTTCAGGTTTTAGTTATATCAAACAATCTTATGACATCAACCCCCTATACTGGGAGAGAAGAATCTCATCTTAGCATTTTAATATCTACTTATGTCTCAGGATGCACCCAACAAGAACCGTTATGCACAACTCAATGAGAACTGTTATTAGGTAAAAGTCTAAGTACATATATACTGAGATGTAAGATATTGCACTCTTGCCTCAGGTCAAGAGACTACTTTGTACTATATCACTTGAGAACTTCTATTTGACAATTAAGTATAATTACCAACTAGACATTCTCGGTAAGTTGTTCAGTCAACTCATTCACTAATGAGTCACATGTATACTTTATCTTGATGTCTCAGCATCAATGATCTAAGAGATGGATCATCGTCCTTCTAAAGGACAAATAGTATACACTAGTCTTTATCAAAGTGATGATGTCCTATCTCAACACTTCATCGACTAGGAACATTTTAGAATATACGTTAGCGACTAATCAGATCTCTTCTTCATTATGATCACAATCAAAATTCTGATAGTCTAGTATCATTCTAAGAACTTTATCTGTATTTAAAAAATACCAGATAAATACTGACCAAAATAGCATACTATCATTTTGAATAAGGATGTTATATTTATATAGGTCCTGTTATAATATATAATTATTACATGCAGGACGCCTATATCTAACCGTAAAGATATGAGCCATGTGGCTTTATCCTATTAGGACAGTGTATTGCCGACTTGGTGCTCTTTTCAGGTGTTCCGGAGCATGTAAGAATTTTCCCCCTCCGATTGCTGAGACAAATTGAGCCAACAGATCACAAGTCCAACAAGTACGATTAAAGGCCCATCATGTATAATTTAGCTAACTAATTAAAGGCCTTATGTACAAGTCCCCAAAGAAAATGAGAGAGAGAGAGAGAGAGAGGTTTTTACAAGCTTCAATCTTAGAACGTGTTTGGTAACATACTTATTTTTGCTTGTACATATTTTGTTTCTTAATGATGTCAAAATCATTGATTGGTAAAATTTTACTTATCACTCATTTTTAACTTACTAACGTGCTTTGCATCGTGTATCTATTTTCATATTTAATTTAAAAGTAAAGGTTAAACGATAAATTCTTTGAAAAATGTGTTTAATGCAAAACTCTATTTTTGGTATGCAAAATAATATTGTGGGATTTAGAGAGCTAGCCATTGTTTTGAAACTAAACCTCTTCTCTTCTTCCTTTTATTTACTGCAGTTAGCTGCAAGAATTAATGATATTGAATATAGTGTTATGTGCATTAAAAAATAACTTTTTACAAATCTTTCATGAGCTTGTTATGATATAATTGTCCTATTCTTTTTAATCATTTCTTTCTCAAAAAGAGAAAAAGATTATGACACAAGAATGAAGAATACATTGATTAATGATATTGAATATATTGTTATATATATAAAATCCACATGAGTTACTAATTCTTAATCTTGCTTTCCCTCCTCTCTAAGAGTCCTAAAAGAAATCAAAGAGAAGATACTTTTTATTTTTTTGTGTATGTCTAAAATATTGTTTAAAGAATGAGATCTTTTACATGCAATTTTTTTATAATTTCATAAGAATTTAGAAAATTAATTGAATTAAATTAAATTTTAATTCAAATATTAAGAAATAAAGAATAACAAAAGCAAGTTAGATAAAATCCAAAAGAAAATTAACTCACATGCATTACTCGATATCACGGGGTGCATAATAGCATTTGAAACTATTTATTTAGGTCATCAAACTATCAGTTCAAGTATTAAGACATCATAGTTCTAACATTTAGGAGAATAATAAAATTTCCTGATGTTTGGATTTATAGATGCAATATATACAAATTTCATGAAACCAAAAGCAGATTACAATTTTCTTTTCTTTCCATCTCATATAAAACCTTGTTTTCTTCATACTCTCAATCTTGGACCAAGTATTAGACCTTAATTAACGCATTATTACATTCCAAAAACGAACAACAACAAAAATTATCATTAACCTTCAATTTCAAACAATCCAACATTATTAAGAAATAAGAGAGGAGGAAACTGTAAGATTTTTAATAATTTCAAAATATTATTAATATATTTAATTTCCTAATTAAGTTAAACTTTGTAACTTAATTTAGAACCCAAGGGTCATGTGTATTTTATTATAGATTTATTGGCATGGTTAATGTGGAGAATCATGGCTAGTGATAACTCCACATAAGGAGATGAAAAGTTTTATCTCTAGAGATGATAAAAGCGTTTTTTATATATGTATACCTCCATGATCTCACAAGTGAGACTACAGTTCAACTTGTCTAGCTGAAAGTTGCAAGCTAATCGCTTGTAGAAAATCTCTCTATCTATGGATGATACTACCAAAGTTGATGATGATTTGGAGGAGGTTAATCAAGTTCATCATTGAGGTATGTAATTTATGAATTACTAGTTTTGTTTTATGGAATTTCATTGACATAGTACCTACATACATCAATTAATCCCTACATACATCAATTAATCATTTGAAATAAAGATTTCTCTTCAACAAAGATTAATCTGGATCTCTTGTTCTTTTTGAAATGAATGAGTAATTAAAATAAATAATCAATTTATGGTATGATTTTTTAATTATTTCAAAATATACATATTTTACTAACATTTTTGAAGCATTGCTTCCTTTCTTTTCTTGTCCTTGCTCTATTATCTCTTCTTCTTTGTTTTAATAAGATTCAAGTGTAGAGAATTGATGTATATAATATTTGATTTCATAACTAATTTTTTCCTTAATGAAAACACCTAATAACACTTCCATTACTGAACGCCTAATTATAATTCATAATGAAAATGCCTAAATGAGTTAAAATGGCCAGGATTTTTGTCTTGACATTCAAATGCTCAATGTGCTTAATTAATGACATACTATAAATTGAGATTCAAAATGCTATATTTAGTACAAGTATGTATCCAACTATAGTATGGAAAATGAACAAAATAAGATTTAGTTACCATAAAAGAAACGTGCTCTGACTTTTGAGAATATTTTCCAGTAGCTTAAAAAGATTAAGATTGAAATGATAAATAAAATAAGTATATACATATCAAACCACATTATAATGTTTTTCTAAAAAATATATTATATAATTCAAATGCTAAGTAAAATAAGTATGCATTTATCAAACTACATAATACAATATTTTTCTAATTAATATATTATATAATAGTTATACTTGTGACGCCCCTGGGTTCACACAAGGCTGCAGTCCAAGGTGAAACCAAGAATGTCAAACCTGCCATGCACCACACCGTGCAACAACATGTTTCACCATCACAGTTAACATCTATCTAGTAGAGCCAATAACAGGTGTAGGTACAAAAGCAAGTAAAAGATAATACACGAAGAGCTGATGAAATGATAATGGTCAAATAGATATCTCATCAACCAACAAATGGAAATACATAGTTAATGTCTGAATAAATAGACTGGAGTAGTCAACAAGTCTCAAGTACAAATATCTGACAAGAAGGAAATAAGGCACACAGCCTTTACAACCTCTAGAACAACACTCTCAAATGTCTAACAAAAAAAAAAAAAACTATAGTGGAGCACTAACATAAGCATGACTAGACAACTGAACACTAAAATGTATCGCCATCAACCTGCGACTCTCCGGGCTCCTGGCTCGTTACCTGAAAGGGGGAGGGGCAACGAGCGTCAAAGCACTAGCGAGTAACATCACAACCCACCCCAAAGGAAAAGGGCTCGTTGTATATGAAAATACAGTAAATATTTAATAGATATAAAATCATTGATCTTACTAAAGAGGGTTTTAGTATTTAGAAATTTATAACACGAGAATAGGTACGTCGAGCGAAATAATCCAAACAAGGAAACCCTCATGTAAATACCTTATATCTCAAATTGTAAACTCCTAGATACCAAACCCAAGGTTCTAGTACAGTAGCAATAATAGAAGAAATACAACAACACCAGAGCATAATTACAGTGCTGTGACATAGCCAACATGAATATCATGTTATTACTTACACGAATATCATGTCAAAATCTACATAAGTGTTATACCAAAATCTACATAATTATCATGTCGTGAACTGCTGTAAAATAGTCACATGCAGGGTTAAGAACTATGTCCGAAATATGAACTATATATTGTAGTTTCCAAACTCATGGAATAAGTGGCAAATGTCCAACACGAGGACTGAGAGGGATTATAGTCCAACACGAGGACTTCTATGGATTATAGTCCAACACAATGACTGTGGAAATAGTAAAAAGATCGCTATGATACATGTAGTGAAATCTACTTTATCAATCCCACACTCAAATTAGTGTATAAGTCCTAAATTTATACCCTCAGGTCATATATCATGCATGGACACATAGTGAGACTAAAAACTAAGGTCAGATAATCCAGGCAAACTCTAGAACATGAGTAAAAATACTCAAAAATACACAAACAGGAATTTGCAACAGACAGTTCGGCGGTCGACCGCACCGATCGAACGCACTCCGATACGTGACTGGCGGTCGATCGCTGCGGCTTCACGGTTGACCGACAGAACGTCGCGGTCGACCGAAATGACATTGCGGTCGACCACAGCCCTAAAACGAGCTCAGCGGTCGACCGCTCCGGTCGACCGCCAAGCGGACAGAAACCCAAATCTGGGTTTCTGTCAGCTCGAAACATGAAACAAATATTTGTTATTCTATGATAACAAGAGCTTTAATGATTCAAAAAAAAAAATCATACTGAAGATAAACAACCAATCCAAAGTTTGAAATCTACCTTTTTAATATTCTAAATCCATGAGAAACAAACCAAAAACGTTTTAATAGCTTGTAAAAAATGATTTAACTCTTGTTTGAAAATTTTCAGATCTAGATCTTTATAAAACAGAACGTTGGTGAATTTTTATTAAACTGAAACCTCTGATTCCTATTAACCATGTTATAGAGAGTTCATTGTTATACAAAAATACCATTTTAGCTCCTCAAAACTCATAAAAATCCAAAAGAAAATCATATAAAACAGGGGTGAGGGATTGGGCGAGATGATACTCGCCTTAGATGCTGACAACTGCCCTGAAGATGATCCTCCTTCGATCTAATCTGCGAAAATCCCCTGAAAATCCTCCGAACTCCTCAAATCGCCAGATCCAGCTAGGGTTTTGAGATCAGAGAGATGAGGGCTAGGGGTTTAAGTCTGAGATGAAGAGAGGCTCTCCTGGGTTGAATTAGTATATATACTAATTCCCTAACCCGACCCGAAACCCAAAAGACCAAAACAAAATCCGAAAAAGAAAACCAAACCTGGAAATTCTTTGATCGCTGTGCGGTCGACTGGCCCGGTCGACCGCCATGGTCGACCGACCCGGTCGACCGCGCAGCAGTAAGATGCCTGCTGCTGGGCATACACTGCTCTGGTCATTTCACACGATTCCTCTCACATATAAACACTTAATGGGTTCCCAAACACTGATAAACATGTACATCATATATCTATATGATTATTTATCACAAAAGAAATATTTATTACTATTAATTCACATATTTCATTATAAAAAGATTTCGAGGTTTTACATTCTTCCCCCCTTAAAAGAATTTCGTCCTCGAAATTCAGAAATCATACGAATCTTGAAATATGAACTCCTAGATAACCTTATAGAGATATTTACATTTAACGATCTAAAATAATAATATTCTCGCTCAAATCTTAATCTAGTGGAACTAGTACATCGAGCGAAAAATCCAAACAAGGAACCCCCCATACATATACCATGTGTTCCAAAAGATTAAAAATTAAGCGAAAGTATCCTCATTCTAGTGTTAAATGCAAACATAACCAATGATATACACGTAAGTTAAGACATATAACACAATAAGAACTTATTTACCTGCTCAACCAAGTGTGGGTAGTCGCGACGTATGTCCTCTTCGCGCCCCCAAGAAATATCCTCAATGCCTCCTTGGTTCCACTGAACTTTCACCGAGGGGATTACCTTGTTTCTAAGCCTCTTTTCCTCTCTGGCAAGAATACGAACCGGAATCTCAATAGTAGTCAAATCCTCCTGAAGCTCAATCTCTGGTGCATCCAATACTCGCTGCTGTTCCTCATCATGCAAGTGTTTCTTGAGCATAGAAACATGAAATACATTGTGTATACTAGACATCGATGCTAGAAGATCTAGTCTGTATGACACAGCTCCAATGCGCTCTATAATCTGAAAAGGCCCAATATATCTCGGTGTAAGCTTCCCCCGCCTCCCGAATCGCTGCACGCCTTTCATAGGTGATACCTTAAGCATAACCAAATCTCCAATCTGAAACTCTAGGGGTCTCCGCCTCTTATCTGCATAACTCTTCTGCCGACTCTGAGCGGCTAGGATCCGCTCCCTGATCAAAGCTACCTTCTCAGTAGTCTGCCTCACTAGCTCTGGCCCAAGCATCAAGCTGTCCTCTGGCTCGGCCCAACATATCGGTGACCTACAAGGTCTCCCGTACAATGCTTCATACGGGGCCATACCGATCGTCGCTTGATAACTATTGTTATAAGCGAACTCTACTAGTGGAATATGATCCTCCCAACTGCCTTGGAAGTCAATGACACATGCCCGCAACATGTCCTCCAATACCTGATTCACCCTCTCCGTCTGGCCATCCGTCTGGGGGTGGAATACACTGCTATAGGATAGCGTGCTGCCAAATGAGTCCTGGAAACTCTTCCAAAAATGTAAAGTGAAAACCGATCCTCGATCCGACATGATCGTGTCCGGTACTCCATGAAGTTGAACTATCTCCCGAATGAAGATCCTCGTATAAGTCTCAGCTATATAAGTGGTCCTCACCGGAATGAAATATGCTGACTTCGTCAATCGGTCCACTATCACCCAAACAGAATCATTCCCCTTCTTCGACTTTGGCAACCCCACAATAAAATCTATAGAAATGTCTGTCCACTTCCACTCTGGAATGGGTAAAGGCTGGAGTGTCCCTACCAGTCTCTGATGCTCTGCCTTCACCTGCTGACAGGTAAAACATCTAGCCACATAGTCTGTAATCTCTCTCCGCATACCACTCCACCAGAAACGCCTCTTCAGGTCTTTGTACATCTTGGTAGTCCCTAGATGTACTGTGTACCGAGTATGGTGCGCCTCATCAAATAACTCCCTCTTCAACTCTGCACTGGCTGGCATAACCAATCTACCCTTCATCCGCAATCCTCCATCTGCTCCAATGGTCCAGTCCGCCTTAGGCTCTTTGAAAATCTCCCCCTTACGGGTTTGAATCCAAGAGTCCTCCAACTGAGCCCTGACAACTCTGCCACTCCAAGCTGGCTGTACTGATACAGCTCCCAAGAATGCACTGGTTCCTCTAATCTCGGGTCTAAAATCAAACTGGCTAAGAGTGATAAGATCTCTGTATAATGAACACCTCAAAGCCGCAACCCGATGTCGGCGCTTCCTGCTTAAAGCATCTGCCACGATGTTCGCCTTCCCCGGATGATACTGGATCGCGAACTCGTAGTTGTTCGCGGGAAAAATTATGTCTTTCTTCATTGATGTCATTGCTATCTCAGTTAACAACTTTATGCATTACAAAGATCCGGTCTTTTTATAAGATCCGGTTACAATGAAAAATC
>BQKN01061096.1:0-16044 GCA_022839385.1 Asparagus kiusianus | reverse complement strand
GCCACCTCGGGTTGGCTCGGTTTCGGTCGAGTCCCCCGGGTGTGTTCCGTGTTCCGTTTTCCGTTGTTCGGTTGTTTCCCGTCTTTCGGTTCTTCGTTTGATTTGTATCGGACCTTGATATGATAGTCCGGGTCTTTATTTGGCAGTATTTCCGCCTCGGTGTTTGAGTACAAATCCGTTTTCTTGATTGGACGACTCGTTGACTCCCCGAATCGTCGGATTGATTCCGCACGCGAATTCATTCCGTTGATCGCGTGCAATTCGTTAGCTTCGTAGCCTCATTATTCGATGGTTCGTTGATTTGTCGAATCACCGTGTCGAGCTGTGCTAAGGGACCTATAGGCAATTTTATACGCCTACAGTAGTCCTTGATAAACTCAATCCATCTCCTCTGCCTCTGATTGAGTTCCTTCTGAGAAAAGAGATACTTTAGACTCTGATGGTCTGTGAATAACTCAAACTGCACTCCATACAAGTAGTGCCTCCATGACTTCAGTGCAAATACCACTGCTGCTAACTCTAAGTCATGAGTGGGATAGTTCTGCTCATGCACCCTCAACTGCCGTGAGATATAGGCTACTACCCTCTGAGTCTGCATCAATACGCCTCCCAAGCCTACCAATGATGCATCCGTGTACACAACGAATGTTCTGTCGCTGCTCGAAATAGTCAGAACTGGTGCTGTAGTCAACTTAGCCTTCAAAATATCAAAGGCCTCCTGGCACTCCATGCTCCATATGAACTGTACACCCTTCTTCGTAAGACGTGTAATCGGCGTCGAAATCTTCGAGAAGTCCTGAATAAACTTCCTGTAATATCCAACTAAACCCAAAAAGCTGCGAATCTCTGACACCGTCTTCGGTGGCTCCCAATCAAGAACTGCCGTGACCTTAGCCGGGTCCACTGCTATGCCCTCTCTACTGATGACGTGGCCAAGAAATCTGACTTCTGAAAGCCAAAACTCACACTTGCTAAACTTAGCATACAACTGGTGCTCCTGAAGGGTCCTCAACACCATCCGTAGATGCTCCTCGTGCTCTGCCTCTGATCTCGAATAAATGAGTATATCATCGATGAAGACGATCACAAACTGATCTAAGAAGGGACGGAAAACCCGGTTCATCAAATCCATGAATACCGCGGGTGCATTGGTCAACCCAAATGGCATGACTAAGAACTCGAATGACCCATATCGAGTAAGAAAGGCGGTCTTGGGAACATCCATCTCCCGAACCCGCAACTGATGATAGCCAGAACAAAGATCAATCTTCAAGAAATACTATGCTCCCTGTAACTAGTCAAACAAGTCATCAATCCTAGGTAGTGGGTACCTATTCCGGATCGTGACCTTGTTCAACTCTCTATAATCTATGCATAGCCTCATACTACCATCCTTCTTCTTCACAAAGAGAACTGGTGCGCCCCATGGAGAATGACTCCGGCGAATAAAACCCTGAGCTAACAACTCGTCCAACTGGGTCTGAAGCTCCCTCATCTCAGCTGGTGCCATGCGATAGGGTGCGCGGGATATCAGGGCTGTGCCTGGCTGCAACTCAATACAGAACTCAACCTCTCTCACAGGAGGTAACCCAGGTATGTCCTGAAAGACATCCTGATAATCTGAGACAACTCTAGTCTCTAATAACTCGGCTCCCTGATCCCGTCGCATCACCTCCTCGATGTATGCCAGAAACGACTCCGCAAATCGGTTGCCCTGAGAGGTGGCTACAATCATCTCGGACCCATCGGACGCTCGCAACTTGACTGTCTTCGCAAAGCAGTCAATACTAATATGGTAGGAAGACAACCAATCCATACCAAGGATGACATCGAACTCGGACATATGCAACACTATCAAATCTACTATGAACTCCGACTCGTCTAGACTGACGGTACACTTCTTACAAATGCTCTCCAGAAGCGATACCTCACCTAAAGGGGTGGAAACAGATAGAGGGGTATCTAGAGGCTGAGCTACGAGCTGGAGTCTAGTCATAAATGCATGCGAGATGAAAGAATGAGAAGCTCCCGAATCGAAAAGAATACGGGCGGGAAGAGAGTTCACAAAGAACGTACCCTCTACAACAGCCCCGCTGGCGCCATGATCACGAGGAACTACTGCATATACCCTGCCCGTGGCTAAAGACTGCTCTGCTGATGGTGGTGGAGAATATGGGATAATCTGTCCCTGAGGAACATCCTGAACTGCCCAAATCTGTCCCTCAGTCCTCTGAGTTACTGGCGGTGCCTCAAGCCTGTTCTGCTGGCCCTGACCTCTGCCCTGATGGCGCTGCTGCTGCTGCTAGTTCGGACCTTTGCCCTGCTGGGCTCCTGCTGGTGCGCTACGGCACTCTGATGCCTTATGCCCGACCTTGTGACAGTTAAAACAAGATCCCTGGAACTTGCGCTTGTTTGCGGGAAAAGTTGCTTTCTTCATTGACATCATCGTTCTCTTAAGTAACTGTTTTTCGATTACAAAAGATCGGGTCTTTTTATAAGATCCGGTTACAACGAGATCAAAGAAAAAATAAAATAACCAAAATTACAACTTTTCTTTTTCGAACAGATCGCAAGATCTTGTTTTGCGGTCTCTTGCTTTTGTGGGTTCTTTGCCTGCGTCGGGGTTAATCCATGGACCACCACGCGATCTTGATCCGGTCGGATCTATACAGTATAACGGGTATTATTTCACCAAGGAAATAATAGTCAGGGGGATTAGTTCAGCAAGGAAATAATTGCCCGAAGTAATCAAAATCGACCAAGCGAAATCGATACTCTTCTCGGGATCAAAGACCAAGCTTTGATCCGGAGGATAACTGTGTAGATCTGAGATCCGATCCCTCTCGAACTCCTGCCTTATTTGGTGTGGACGATCGCTGAGCACCGGATCTGAAAGAGCAAGTCTTCAAAGCTTCGAAACTTCGAGGTTGAGATCTCAATTCAGCAGAGTTTCGCCTCCAAAAATTCCAACCTCTAAAAAATGAGCCCTCAAGTCCTATTTATAGGCACTCAGTACTGTGCCTTGGACCAGGTGGCCGAGGCACCGAGCCACCAAAAGGTGGCCGAGGCACCGAGCCACCAGGAGGTAGCTCGGCCACCGAGCCACCAAGTGGTGGCTCGGCCACCGAGCCACCTAGAGGTGGCTCGGTTGCCGAGCCACCTTGGTGGCTTGCCGAGCCACATTGGTGACTTGGCTTTTGCCGAGCCTTCCAGGTGTTTGGTGTTTTGTCTCTTCGCCCGTTTTCCAATTTTGCAGTTAATCCGAACCTCATTGTTGATCTGGACTCTGATTTGTTGATCTGAATCCTGATTTGGCAGTCCGGATCCTGATTTGGCAGTAAATCCGATTTGGTGTTCGAGTTTGAGTTCGGATCCGATCTTAATTTGATCTTGATTCGTTCGAGTCCGTTCCCGATCTTGATTGATGTGGTGGACTCTACGGTTGGATGATTCGTTGATTCATCGACCCGTTAGCTTGATTAGGTACGCGATTGGAAGTATTCCGTCGTTTGCGTGCGATTCGTTAACCTCGTTGCCTCGTTAATCCGCTTCGCTGCGTCTCACTTGGCTTCGGTGTTGTGGTTTAACGATCATTATTGGATTCATCGTCTGATGGTTCGTTGGTTTGTCGAATCACCGTGTCAAGCTGTGTTAAGGGACCTATAAGCAGGCATCCTAAATTTGATAAATTCTTGGAAAAAGGGTTGGTGTGGGAAAGGAAGAATTTTATATTCTATTCCCTGAACAAGGAAGGAAGAATTTTATATTCTATTCCTTGATTTTGGAAAGGAAGAATTTTATATTCTATTTCTAGTGCAAGAAAGAAACTAGAAGTGGGATCTCCACTCCGAGAATCCGGAAGATCTAGATAAGCTTACCTTTTATAGATTGGTTATCTAGATGAGTTTTTTCGTTTATCGAAATGAAATTTCAACTTTGGTTATAACCATGAAGAGGTTTAACCAAAGAGAAAAGAAGGGAGTTCTTTCGTTTATCGAAAGGAGCTTTGAATTGAAAGTGGACCTCTTGTTCGTGGAAAGAATCAAGAGGGGAATTTGTTGGTGGCTTAGACCAGAAAGACACTTTTGGTGGACTCACTGTCAATTAAAATTGATCAGTGAGGGATTTTGGTGGTAGAAATAAATTTGGGTTATCCTCTAGAATATTAAGTGTAATATTCTTCAAGGAACCTCCCGATAAATGGGTTATCCTGAATGTACTAGGGATAGTACTTTTTCAGGAATTTCCCATTTATTGGCATTAATTGCCTGACGTCCTCTAGAAAAATTAGGCGATAAGCGCCATTTGAGTAGACTGTGTCTATCATAAACGGCCCTTCCCATTTGGGTTTAAATTTATCTTTCTTCTTAGAGTTGAGTATTATCGGTCGGCGAGCAGCGAGGACCAGATCTCCTTCCTTGAAGCTTCTCTGTCGGACTCTTTTGTTAAAAGCCCTAGATATTCTGGCTTGATAAAACTCAATATGTTGTTGAGCTTCCAAGCGCTTTTGATCCAACACTTCGAGTTCTTCGAGACGTTTCTGATGTTGTTCTTCCATCGTCATCTCCGTTGCGAGAGCAATCCGAAGGGATGGGATTTGGATTTCCAATGGCAGCACAGCTTCACATCCATATACCAATGAATATGGGGTAGCTCCTGTAGGTGTGCGTATAGTGGTACGATAAGCCCAGAGTGCTTCACCGAGTTTATCATCCCAGTCTCGTTTATTGGTCTTCATAAGTTTTGACAGGATTTTGATAATCGTCTTGTTAAAAGCCTCAGCTAATCCATTCGAAGCGGGATAATAAGCTGTTGACAAAACATCTTGAATTTTGAACTTGTCACAGAACCTGACGAAAGCGTTGCTTATGAACTGTGGACCGTTGTCATGAATGATCCGTCTTGGCACACCGTGTACGTATATGACATGATGCTTGATGAAATTGATGACGTTGTTCGTCTTCACTTCTTTAAGCGGAATTGCTTCAGCCCACTTTGAAAAGTAATCCGTGATTGTGAGAATAAATCGATCGCTTTTGACTGAAGGGGGAAAAATAGGACCGACGATGTCCATACCCCATGTTTCGAACGGCCAAGATGTGGTTGACGTGTGTAAACGCTCTGGTGGTTGATGCATATAATTTGCATGTACTTGACAGGCATGACATTCTCGGGCGTATTTGATTGCATCATGAACCATTGTCGGCCAAAAATATCCCATTCTCCTGATGCGATCATACAGCTTGGGACCGGGCTGATGCGCAACACATTCTCCTTTGTGTGCTTCCTTAAGAACTTCTTCTGCTTCTTTGTTCGAAAGGCATCGGAGTAACAAACCATCATACCCCCGATGGTATAATGTATGAGTCTCGGTATTATAGAAGAATCTTGGTGCTCTTCGACGGATTGATTCCCTTTCTTTTACATCTTCTGGCAAAATACCATATTGGACGTAGTCAATGATAGGAAAACGCCAATCTCGGGACTCAGACTCAATTTGAGTTGAGTTTACTTCTTTGGCTTTTATGTTTCTATCATCTTCCTCTTCGATATCCATACTGTATATGGGTATGCAGAGTTGATGCGATCTTACTGTGACTAGCAGTTCAGTTTCGGGAGGCTGCACAAGTGATACCGCTAGTGCTGCCAGTGCATCCGCATAAGCATTCTGGAGACGAGGGATGTATTCAATGAAGAATTCTTCAAAAGAATCTGCCAATTTGATGGCCTCCTGGTGGTACGGGATCAGGTCTTGGTTCCTGACCTCATACTCTCTACGGACTTGGTTGACTATCAATTAAGAATCCCCAAAAGCTTCTAGATATTTAACCCACAGCTCCTTGGCGAAACCGAGTCTAATGAGAAGCGCGTTGTACTCGGCTACATTATTGGAACATGGACCAGTCAGTGAATAAGTCCGAGGCATTACATGCTTCCCCGGGGAAACTAAGACAACCCTAACTCCGGAGGAGACTTTAGAACATCCAGGGGTTGTTGCCACATTAGCCGCTCTTGAAGCACCATCGAAGTATAATTTCCATACTTGTTGGTGTGATGTAGTGTTAACCTCGTGGGTTTCATCCGGCAAGTCATCGTATACTTCTGCCATATCCGTTGTCGGGTTTGCCGTCAAAAGATCACAAATCGCTTGTCCTTTGCCCGACTTCTGCTGTTTGAAGTGCAAATCATACTGGGACAAGAGAAGGGCCCACTTCGCTAACCACCAATTCATCGAACCCGGTTGAGTCATAAATACCCGTACTGGATTAACGTTAGAAATGACGTAAATCGTCTGTCCGACCAAGTAATGCCGCATCTTTTGTACTACGAATACTAATGCGAGGCATTCTTTCTCAATCATCAGATATTAAGACTCGGCGCCTACCAAGGTCCGACTTAGGTAATAAACTGCTTGTTCGTGACCATTATCATCGTCTTGTGCTAACAAAGCACTTATCGAGTGATTCATCGCCTTGATGTAAATCAAGAACGGTTTACCTGATTTTGGTGCGACGAGAACAGAAGGATTCGTCAGATATGTTTTGATATCTTCGAGTGCTTTTTGGCAGGCATCGTCCCAAATAAATGACACACATTTCTTGTTTAGCTTAGAGAATGGTTGGCACTTCCCAGAAAGATTTGAGATGAACCGGCGGATGTAAGCTAAACGCCCTTGCAATCCTCTGAGTTCTCTTAGATTTCTCGGGGGTTGCAATTCATGTATCGCCTTCACCTTGTCAGGATCGATATGTATACCTTTAGTGGTGACGACAAATCCAAGGAATTTTCCGCTGGACATTCCAAGGAAGGATTTAGTGGGGTTCATCTTCAATTGATGACTCCGCATGAGATCGAACATCGTCTTCAAATCCTTGATGTGATCTTCTTTGTTGCGGCTTTTTACTACCAAATCGTCAACGTAGAACTCGACTGTTTTCCTGAGATGTTCTTGGAAAATCTTCGTCATTGCTCGTTGGTACGTGGCGCCTGCATTCTTTAGACCGAAAGGCATCACCGTATAGCAGAAGACACTGAGGGGTGTTCTGAACGCTATATGCTTCTCGTCATCCGGGTGCATTTTGATTTGGTCATATCCTGAAAAGCCATCCATAAAGGACATTCTCTCAAAGCCGCATGTATTATCGATAATGACATCCGTGATTGGGAGAGGAAAATCGTCTTTTGGACACGCCGCATTCAGGTCCCTGAAGTCGATGCAAATCCTGATTTTACCATTCTTCTTCATGACTGGAACAATATTGGCTAGCCAGTCTGGATGTTGCTCCTCTTGGATAAATCCTGAGTCGATCAATTTCTTAACCTCTGCCTCGATGGCTTCCATAATCTACGGATGAAACCGTCTCTGCTGTTGTTTGACAGGTTTGGCATTCGACTTGATATCGAGGTGATGCACTGCCACATTGGGGTCGAGCCCTGGCATGTCTTCATAGTTCCAAGCGAAGACATCGATATATTCCCTGATGAGAGCGATTAATTCCTCTTTCTTATTTGGGGGAAGACTATCGCTGATGAATATAGGCTTTAGGTTGGCCTCATCGCCCATGTTAATTTGGACTATTTTGTCTTCAGTGGGGGGTTCCCTCTGTTCAAACCTATCGCCGTACTGCATGTTCAGGTGATGAACCCATGGGTCTTCCCACGTTGGCATTTGATCGTCGTCCTCCATTGTAGATGGATCAGCTGTAGTCATGTTCGACATTAGGGCTTTGAATACTTCCCCCAGACTTGTATTGGAATCCCATTCCGAGGAATCTGACGAGTACCCATCTTTGTATTGCTTAGATGATTGATTATTGATTAACCAGCAACATTCATCTTCTGAGGAAGAGACATACCCTAATCCTCGTCTGAACTTATAATAATCATCCGGTTTCCTTTTCGGTACATATGCCGCTTTGGCTAGAACACGGGAACCTCGATCGAAGTATAAACCTTCTCCGAGTGCGAAATCATATCCCTATTTTTCCATGAGCTTGCGCGCTTCCAGACTATACTTAGATAAATGTCGACCAGGTTTGTCTTCATTCTCATCTTCCCTTAAGAAATGATCAGGTAATGGAAAACTCTCTCCTTTACCGTAAATTACTTCTTTTTCGCCTCCTATTTTGGCAGGAACGATCAGGGTTATTCCGAAAGAATGCTGGAGGTGTTTCTTTGTTATATAAGACGATCAAAGCGGCGTATATAAATCGGGATTATCATACAATCCCTTTATCACATCATCAAGAGACAGTGAGTACTCTAAATCATCATTTATTTTATTATTGGCAAGTTGCCAGTTACAACTGCCATCTGACGATTGTTCATCGTCAAGATTGATTACAAAGGGTACAATGTCATTTAAAACAAAACCTCCATTGTAATCGAATCCGGCTTCGGTATCAGCTTCTTCTCCGCTGTCTGTGCCCTGGGCCGATGGTTCAGTATCGGATTCGTTACCATAAAGGAGAGAATCGGTGAAATAATTCTCAAACCCTTTGAATGGTTGCTTATCCGCGACCACCGTCCTGACCTTACCATCAGTGTCGACATATTTCAAACACTGATGGAGAGTGGAGGGAATTATAACGTTACTATGGATCCAAGGCCGACCTAGTAGTAAGTTATATGATGTCTCAGCATCAATCACGTAACATGTGACCTCCGTCTTCAGATCACCCATTTGATATTTTATCCTGATCTTGTCCAAAGGTCTTGACCCGCTAGTGTTGAATCCATAGATAACAGTGCCTGTGGACGCCAACTTACTAACTGGAATGCCGAGGCTATGCATCAAGCGAAGCAGCATAATACTCACAGCGGAACCCGGATCCACTTGGATTCGGTTGACTTCGCTGGAGCCAATGTACCCGATGAAATATAAGGGTCGATCATGGTTCGAATTCTTCGTCTGTATATCCTCTTTGGTGAAGGTAATGCAGGGAAGGTTTTTAACCGCTATATTGCAGTGTTGAACTAACGGTTTTGGCTCTTTAGGTATCGGCTTGATCCGAGTAAGGAATGCTTCTGAATTGGCCAAGGCTTCTTGCAAGGCTTCTCTGGTTTCTTTAGATAACCGTAGCAACTCATACAGTATTATCCACGCCAGAATGTTAGCTAGTTGAGCCATAATATCGAAGATGCGCGGAGTGTTCGAGCTCTCCGGTTTATCCCTTCCAATCGGACGATTGAAACGAGACTGCTTCGGATTCTGCATCTCTTGGGGCCTCTTTTCTTTCTGTTTATCAACCGGTTGTCGTCGAACTTCTTCAACCGGTCTAGGATTTGTAACCACCCCCAGTTCTGTAAGAGTTTTGGCTGGTCCCTGTTTAGTCACCCCCTGCTCAGCTAGCTGATCACTAGGCGATGGATAATTGAAGTGGTATTGATTTCCGCTTCTAGTGGCAAAAACTTCTTGTTCTTCTTCGGAGAGCGGGAAGGTAGGAGCTTCATCACCATCCTCTTCGAAGATTGCGGAAGTAGCATTGCAGGACTTGCCTTTACCCTTTTTAGTAGAGGAAGTCGCCCATTGATCGTCCTCAATAAGATCAGGATGGACCCAGAGGATTTCGCCGTTTGGGGCTGTGTGTGGCACAAGTCCCTTTTGGCGCTGTCCGTACGGGTCGTCGTTCACCGTCTTCATTCCTACCTTGGTGATGCGTTTTGGTTCAAACCATGCCGTGGGCACTGATCTAAAGCTGATTGATACTATATTTGCTCCTACATTCTTGGACGGCTTCGGGGTTATGCCGCCCACATCAATTAACGTCTGGATCTTATCCTCGAGTGGTAGCATGACCTTGTGGGGTGATGGACCACTCTATGGTATGCGCAATACTTCGGATCCGTCACTTTGCTAGCCCCTTCTTGATCCACGATCGACGGCAGCTGGATTTTGTTATTTTCAAAAAATACTTAAAGATGCTGGGAACTTCGTCATCTTTGAAGGAGTACACTTTAGGAAACCTTGGCTCCGAAGATTTCTGCTTCTGAGGCCGTTGTTGCCGCTGCTGCTGTTGCTGAGGTTGCAATTGGAAAGTTTGATTAGCATCAACTGCATTAGCATGTGCCTTACCTTTCCCCTTTGGGTTGAAATTCTGCATTGGAGCATTCGTCGCCTGCTGGCCCCTCTCCGCCTTCTTCCTTCTGAGGAATCGCTCGGCTTGTTCCCCTCGGACCTTCAAATCCTTCCATGTCTTGGACGGTGCTGTCCCCATTGCTTCCAACACGTCCAATGCGAGTTTGTTGTGGCAAGTCTGGAGAATGAACTCCTCCGTGATCGGGTCCCGACAGTTCATCGCCTTGTTCCGGAACCTTTTGACAAAGGTATCAACTAATTCCCCGTCTTTCTGTTTTTTATCGAGCAACGACCCGATGGATATCTCGGTATCATCATCGAAGAAGTTGGTGAGGAATTTAGTCTCCATGTCGTCCTAGCTATTCACGCTTCCTGGCTTGAGGCGACGATACCAATCAAAAGCGGCTCCACGAAGAGTGCCAACGAAGGACCGTACCATCAGAGGTTCATTACTAGAAATAACCCCTAAGTGTGATTTGAAGTAAATCACATGCTGAGTAGGTGAATCCTTCCCATCAAACGGCGTAAAGTTGATTAAATTGAACTTCGTCGGATATGGGATTGATTCCCATTCTCTCGGGTATGGACAAGGAATGCCTGTCTTCTTTATCTCTTGAGCGGAAATCAACGTATTGATTTTGCTCTCGAGATTTTTGATCTTCAAACTTTCGCCTGTATCCTCGTTAGCATTCTCATTACCACCCCCTGCATTGACGGGAGGATTATTGGCATTGTGAGCTTCATCCGCATGCATGTCCTCATCTTCTTGATTAACCTGGTTACGACGACTTGGCTCGCCTTGCCGGTTTGTCAGCGCTTGGATCTGTTGGTCATGCATTTCTCTCATATTCTGCATGGCCATCTGCATCTCGAACCTGAAGCTCTCCTGTTGTTTAGCCATGGCCTCTTCGAGCATCTTGGCCACTTATTCCGCGCTTATCATAAATGACTCGTGGGGTTATCCTTCGCTGGAGACTGTGTTATCTGATGCGATCGCAGAGCAGGCATCCGATTCTTCGTCTTCTGAAGGCAGTCTTGTCCGAACCCTACCGTAGGTTGCTCGTATGATGGCTCCGGACTGCAGACGAGTTACACGCCGAGCTATTTCTGGAATTGACTCAGGATTACCCTGTGTCGATGTCCTTTTGCTGGTCATATTAGTGGTGACCCTCGGAAATTCTCCATCTTCAATCACCGTTCTTCTTCGTTGGAAACGCCTAGGCCTTGGTTTTGGCGTTTCGGTACCGAGCCTTTCGAAAACCAAAACTCTTTCGGGGACTGTATTGGTGCATTTGCACTCAGACAATACTGCCCGAATGAGTTTGGAACAGGGGCACTGAGTTTCTGGTTTTCGAGGACTCCTTTTTCTGGTTTTACTCGTACCCCCAACACAATAGTACAACTTGTCAGTTTGAAGGTCGGATTAACCTATCGGGTGCTGGCACGATTTCTCAGGTATAACGCTCTCATCATCAGACGACAACGCTTCCTTCTGAGGATGAACTGCCTTCTTTGGGCTCTCAAGAGTCACGCGTCTCGAAACACGCCTTTGTGGGCGTGAGCTTTCGGCGGACTCCTAGACTTCAATGCGCAAACTGGTGCGCGTAGTTGCCATGAACTCCTTATCATGTTGAGGGTGGCGGCGACCCCCAGCATGTTGAGTCGTTCGGGGCTTCTTCACAGGGCCCAAACGTTCTTGAACTGGAGCTTTGGGAAGTGGACCGATGCGCTCCAAAACCGACCTCCTTCCTCGGGACGGTCCTGCGGGATCTCCCGGAGAAGTTGTAGGGATCATCGGCGATTTAGGTTGGTTCACCGGCGGTTGAATTTTTGCTGAAGGCTGCAATGGTTTCTCCTTAGCCTGAGTTACCACTTCAGACTTTGGCCTCCATACTTGGTGGGTTGGTGGCGGCTTCTTGGCCATTTCTTTCTGTAGTCTTCTACGGGCTTCTTGGACTTGAGCCCGTGCCTGCGCCCGACAGTGCGCGGCGCTTGCGAATGCGCTCCTCAAGCGTTGAACGATTCCGTTTGACACGGATCCATTCCATCGTTGGCGGCTTGGAAGAGCTACCGTTCATCGGTTGTTGAGGCTGTTTTCCTCTCCTGTTCTTCAGATCCGCCTTGTAGCAGATTCCGTCAACGGACTCCATTACCTTCGCGAATTATCGCGCCAGGCGTTGACGTTGCCTCTGGCGGGCTCTCTTTGAGAGAGTCACTACGCCCTCAGTGGTGGAAGAGTTGGCCAGAACAGATCTGACCTGGTTGGAAATTGGTAGAATCTCACCCGATGCAACTTTGGCATCAACCGGGATGAGATCTTCGTTGGTGTTCTCTACTTCCTTATACCAACGGGCTCTTCTCCTGGAGGAGAACTTCTTGGACTTGTGGGGGGAGGTGGATCCGGACGAGGATGACAGGTACTCCTCGAACTTTTGCTGGTCGAATTCATACTCGACCTCCTCCTCGACCGGGATTGAGATCCGCGGCTGCGATGCTTCGATCTCGGCAGCAAGATCGGTGTCTCCCACTGTGGTCGCCAGATTGTTCGCGGGAAAAGTTGCTTTCTTCATTGACATCATCGTTCTCTTAAGTAACTATTTTTCGATTACAATAGATCCGGTTACAACGAGATCAAAGAAAAAATAAAATAACAAAAATTACAACTTTCCTTTTTCGAACAGATCGCAAGATCCTGTTTTGCGGTCTCTTGCTTTTGTGGGTTCTTTGCCTGCGCCGGGGTTAATCCGTGGACCACCGCGCGATCTAGATCCGGTCGGATCTACACAGTATAACGGGTATTATTTCACTAAGGAAATAATAGCCAGGGGGATTAGTTCACCAAGGAAATAATCGCCCGAAGTAATTGAAATCGACCAAGCGAAATCGACACTCTTCTCGGGATCAAAGACCAAGCTTTGATCCGGAAGATAACTGTGTAGATCTGAGATCCGATCCCTCTAGAACTCCTACCTTATTTGGCGTGGACGATCACCGAGCACCGGATCAGAAAGAGCAAGTCTTCAAAGCTTTGAAACTTCGAGGTTGAGATCTCAATTCAGCAGAGCTTCGCCTCCAAAAATTCCAACCTCTCAAAAATGAGCCCTCAAGTCCTATTTATAGGCACTCAGGACTGTGCCTTGGCCCAGGTGGCCGAGGCACCGAGCCACCAAAAGGTGGCCGAGCACCGAGCCACCAGGAGGTGTCTCGGCCACCGAGCCACCTCCTGGTGGCTCGGTTTTGGCCGAGCCACCAAGTGGTGGCTCGGCCACCGAGCCACCTAGAGGTGGCTCGGTTGCCGAGCCACCTTGGTGGCTTGCCGAGCCACCTTGGTGACTTGGCTTTTGCCGAGCCTTCCAGGTGTTTGGTGTTTTGCCTCTTCGCCCGTTTTCCGATTTTGTAGTTAATCCGAACCACATTGTTGATCTGGACTCTGATTTGTTAATCTGAATCCTGATTTGGCAGTCGGATCCTGATTTGGCAGTAAATCTGATTTGGTGTTCGAGTTTGAGTTAGGATCCGATCTTGATTTGATCTTGATTCGTTCGAGTCCGTTCCCGATCTTGATTGATGTGGTGGACTCTACGGTTGGATGATTCGTTGATTCATCGACCCGTTAGCTTGATTAGGTACGCGATTGGAAGTATTCCGTCGTTTGCGTGCGATTCGTTAACCTCGTTGCCTCGTTAATCCGCTTCGTTGCGTCTCACTTGGCTTCGGTGTTGTGGTTTAACGATCATTCTTGGATTCATCGCCCGATGGTTCGTTGGTTTGTCGAATCATCGTGTCGAGCTGTGTTAAGGGACCTATAAGAAGTTTTATACGCCTACAGTGCTGCTGATGCGCTCTCTGATCCTGTTGGGGTCCCCTTTTATAAGGGCCCTGATGCTGCTGCTGCTGCTGTCCAAAAAAGGTCTCTTGTTCTTGTTCTTATCCCCACACTGTCCTGTCTTGGCCTTCCCTTCCTTGTCCTTCTGGAACATAGTAGTCTTAATCTCCTGAGAAGTGGCAGCCTCAACTACCTCCCTAACTGAATAAAATCTCCTCGACACGAGGTATCGTCGGAGATTAGGGCGAAGCCCAGCTAAGAACATCTGAGTCTGACGCTCTCCTGTCTGCCACATGCCTGTGAAATGTAGCAACTCCATGAACCGACTCTCAAAATCAGCCACTGACAGGTCCCCCTGAGTCAAACGGGACAACTCGAGCTCCTTCCCAGTCTGTGCTGCAGAAGAAATGTACTGCCCATCGAAGAAATATATGAAGTCTTCCCATGTGAGGGTCAGCCTCTGCTCTGGAGTAAACTGGAGTCGGTACCACCTCCCGGCATCTCCCTTCAGGCTGTAGGATGCCAGTCTCTGCTTCTGAACTGAATCTACACCGAGTATATCGACGATATTGCTCACCTCCTTCTTCCACTTATGGGCTGCAAGAGGGTCTGGTGATCCCTGAAACTCCGGTGCCCTCATCTTCTGGTACCTCTCCACCATACAGAGCCAAGTCTCCTGCTCTGTGGCTCTATCTGGGATTGCTAGAGGAATGGCTGCAGTCGTGACCTCCGGGGGTCTTCTCTGACAGGAACGGTAGGTATCCCCTACTGCTGAGCTACCGGTGGTGGCGGTGGTGGTGGCGGTGGTGCTATATGAGTCGTCACCAACTCCTCAATAGCTGTCATCCGGGCAATAAGAGGGGCCATAAGGTCCACCAAATACTGAGGAGCCTGCTGCGGCTCGGGTGGAGCCTGCTGAGGCTCGGACTGAGCTGGCTGCTACTCAGATGGAGTCTGCTGTGACTCTGCATGGCTAGCTCTCCTAGTACGGGGTCTACCTCGTCCTGCCATCTCTCCCCTGATGGTAAGAAAAAAAATAAAAATTCATGAGTCAAAATAGACCTTTATAAATAGCGTATCACAATACAATTTTCACGACATATAATATTTGCACAATTACTTTAAACTTATTCAAAAAAATAGTTGTCATAAAAAAAATTTTCTCAAATTTTTGAGATATACGCATATATCGTCCTCACTCATACTAGGAAATCCTGGCGGACTCTATACATGAATCCTAAGAAACTCTATCCTAGCTCCACGACTCGACACAGGATGATCCTAAGGATACTGGAACCTGTCTCTGATACCAACTGTGGCGCCTCTGGGTTCACACAAGGCTGCAGTCCAAGGTGAAACCAAGAATGTCAAACCTGCCATGCACCACACCGTGCAACAACATGTTTCACCATCACAGTTAACATCTATCTAGTAGAGCTAATAACAGGTGTAGGTACAAAAGCAAGTAAAAGATAATACACGAAGAGCTGATGAAATGATAATGGTCAAATAGATATCTCATCAACCAACAAATGAAAATACATAGTTAATGTCTGAATAAATAGACTGGAGTAGTCAACAAGTCTCAAGTACAAATATCTGACAAGAAGGAAATAAGGCACACATCCTTTACAACCTCTAGAACAACACTCTCAAATGTCTAACAAAAAAAAAACTATAGTGGAGCTCCAACATAAGCATGACTAGACAGCTGAACACTAAAATGTGTCGCCATCAACCTGCGACTCTCCGGGCTCCTAGCTCGTTACCTGAAAGGGGGAGGGACAACTAGCGTCAAAGCGCTAGCGAGTAACATCACAACCCACCCCAAGGGAAAAGGGCTCGTTGTATATGAAAATACAGTAAATATTTAATAGATATAAAATCATTGATCTTACTAAAGAGGGTTTTAGTATTTAGAAATTTACAACACGAGAATAGGTATGTCGAGCGAAATAATCCAAACAAGGAAACCCTCATGTATATACCTTATATCTCAAATTGTAAACTCCTAGATACCAAACCCAAGGTTCTAGTACAGTAACAATAATAGAAGAAATACAACAACACCAGAGCATAATTACAGTGCTGTGACATAGCCAACATGAATATCATGTTATTACTTACACGAATATCATGT
>BQKN01061095.1:155502-231139 GCA_022839385.1 Asparagus kiusianus | reverse complement strand
AAGAGAATAGTAAGTAAACCAAGCAAAATCAATATAACACAATAAACAATAAATATTAAATTTTTAAGCTAATATGCAGGGCTCATTCGGAACAAGCTATCACGTAAAAGCATCTCCACCAAGGCTCTTCACAAATGCAATAAAAATTTAACTTAGCGATATTATGCAAGCTATCACGATAAAAGCATCTCCACCAAGGCTCTTCATAAATGCAATAAAAATTTAACTTAGCGATATTATGCAAGCATTACAACATTCGAAAAAGGTATGATCTTAAAAAAGGTATGATCTTAAAAAACCTACTCTATAATTCACACAATTAAACCTAATTAAAATTTACCAATGTACAAATACGCTATTACACATTCAAGGTTAAAATAACTACCGGTTAGAGTAGACTTGAGTTGTGGCTTTATGCTTGCAAATGCCGCAATAAGTAGGGGTGTGGAACGGTCGATTCGGTTCGGTTTTTACCAAAATTTGAACAACCGAACCGAACCGTTTATAATTCAAAACCGAACCGAACTGTTGCAAGTGGGTTCGGTGCGGTTCGGTTCGGTTTGTTCGGTTCTAACTTCATCAAACTTCTTATCAAACAACAAACAATGTTAAAGAAAAAAAAGATATCAACAAAGTAGGAGATTATGAAGCATTAAACACTGATATAATGATATTGTTTTCAACCCATAATGATTCAGAAAATAAGTTTAGGGTTTGAGTCTTTGACTCTTTGGGGATTGGTCGGATAGGTTTTGACAATTCGTGGCTCTTGTTATACCCTCGTTTTGACCCCTTCGCGGGTCATTCGGGAAGAACCGACATCCTCCTTCGTGGGGATCGAGGTTTTAGACTTGTTTTGCTTGGCCAATTCAAGTCTTCCGGTGTATTGGGGCGATTTTGTGTTGTCTTACACTGTGTAGGTCGGGATATGTTACCACGTTGTTTACGTGATGATGCATACCGCTCTTCCAGTGTAGGACACTCAAAATCATCTCGCCAATTACCCAATGGATAATCCTATCTCGCCCTCTTGTGAGACAAATTTTATAATTCATTGATAATTTTCTGATTTTATCTTTGTTTTGTTGCAGTTGAATTTCCCGCCGACAGTCTTCCTCTTCATGCTACTAGTGGTTGTAGTGGAGAGGTTTTCTCTTCTATTGCAGATAGGCAGGCTATTGGTCTGCTTCCTCAGTTTGATCGAAGTCGCTCCGATGAATCGTGTTGTTTGATACGAGATGGGGGGACGTCGTTCATTACGCCAGTTGATTACCGATGCCCCTTTTACCGTAGATTCCATTTCTACTCAGGCTTTAAAGAGGCCTAGTTATCTGTTTGGAGATCATATTGAGGATCCGGCTAGGTTGACTCTTGCTGATGAGCACTGGCTGAATAATGATGAAGGAGCTCTTCTTTATATTCCTTCCATTCTCCGTCAGCATTCTTTCACTCATTTGGAGGGACAGGCTGTAGAGCGACGGATGTCCTGGAATCTTACAGATGATGGTGACCGAGTTTATTGTGGGTATATCTCCCACCATAAGACTCCCGGTTTTGGTGGGTATAATTATATTCGCGGTATTCGACCAGGGATTTTAGGTCTTGATACCGCACCCCCAGACGAGGTATCAGCAGCTGCTCCTACTATGAGGAATCGTCTGGCTAAGCTTGGAAGGAAGTTGCCTCCACCAGATTTCAGATGCTTTGGTTGGGCTTACTCGCAACCCAAGGGATGGTGGACACGTATGACCAGTTACATCTTAGGATGTTGGGAGAGTGATCTGAGAAGCAGTGGGTTGTATGCACCTATACGAGCTACCATGTATGGATTTTCGGTCAGCTGTCGCCACTTCCTAGCATTGTTAGAAACATATATCCCTGACAGTAACACATTTCTGACTTGCGGTGGAGAGTTAGGGTTGGCTTTGCATGAGATGCACCAAGTTTCTGGTCTTCCGATGGGGGAATGTCCGTACCAGGAGTACTTTCCCTCGAACCTGCAATTGGAGTGGCTGAAGAAGGACACTCCCGATATGTACGACACCCTTTGGGATCTCACATGTCATTATCATACATCTCTAATCAAGGTTACTACTCAAGCAAAGAGGAAGAGACAGATCAGCTTGAAGCAGTTCGCTGTTTATTTATTCCAGCATTTGGAGGGTGACTCAAGCGAGACTATTCGTGAATTAGACGTATTGACACCTTCTGCCATTAATGAGTTGATGGAAAAGGCCGAGGCTTGCTCCTACACCACTGCCAGTGTTGATGGAACTTTTCCTGCAGGGACCAAGTTTCGGACATTTCTTTGTCATGCACAGAAGTCTATTCAACCCAAGACTCTGTTAGCAGGTTATCTGGCTATTTGGTTGAAGAAGTGCGTCGTTCCATATCAGTTTTCTGATGCCTTACCTCTCGAGGTGCTCTTCCCTGCCGTTCAACTAGCTTACGAGAGGGAGCTTTCTCTGCTTCCGGTGATGGTTGCCGATATCTATTGTGGGCTTAGGTATTTGGTCAATGGTTTTACGTAGGAAGGTGCTGAACCGTCGGTCGAGCTTATTTCTGTAAAGGTCGAACTTCCGTATACATACCTGATGGTGTGGTTCATCCTTCATCGTCCCTATTTGATGTTGGCGCCTAGCACTGTTGATGTTTCTGTTCCTTTTGTGTAGCTGTTGGAAAGGAGTAAATGGTTCGGGAAGACGTTCACTGATGTACAGCGAGAGCTTCAAGTTCGTAAGAGCTGGGAGTTCTTCAAGTGTTTTCCTCGCTTCTCAGGTCGTTATGGTGATGTGTTGATTGATGAGGAGAAACCCAGAACTGGTCGGACTTCTCTTGACACTGGTTGTTTCCGTTGGTTGGTGAATATCCGCGTTGGGTATCTTGTTCTTCGGGTGAAGAAGCATTGTCACATAGAGCCTTACCTTCAGTGCCGTTTTGCTCGCCAGTTTGGTTACGACCAGTTATATGTTGGGAATCCGAGCCGTGGTTTGAAGACCGAGGGAGGGCTTATTGACGGCGTTCGAGCATGGCTTTGGACTATGGTGGGCTGTACTGGAGCCTATTTCGCTCTTCCTTCGTCTAAGCGTAAGCCGTTACTTACTTTTCTCAGCTGCAAGTGGTTCCTTTCTGCTAATGAGTTTATAGGCGTGAGGAGTCTTTCAGAGCTGGAGGACGAGCATTTGGTTCAAATCACTATCCAGGCTGCTCGTAAGGCCGAGCTTTCAAAGAAGCAGGGGAAAAAGCCTGCCAAACCCTCCCTTTCGAGCAGAGACAGGATGGAGGATGATGAAGAGCTTCTTCCTACTGATGATGAGGATGAGACTTCCGAGGAAGAACATGTGGACATAGATACCGACGGGGAAGAACCTGCAACAGGTTTGTCCGACTCTTTCTTTTCAGAATTAATGGATCTAGCCCTATTTCGTTGGCATCAACGTTATATTCTTTCTCAATCACAATCGGCTTTTCGAGAACCAGAGCGAAAAGTCTTATTCACTTATCCTAACAAGATGACTCTTATCACCCTAAGTAGAATAGCTGATGAACATGAATCGCTTGCTTCTCGCTATGTGAGGTCTCTGTCTAGCGATAAAACTCCCGCACAGGTTGAGATGCGTACTAAATTCATGCATGAGCGGTCTGCTGGTTCTGTGAGGGTTCGTGTTTCGAAACGGAAGAAGACAGCTCATAAGCCACATATTGGTCGGCATACCTATGGAGCAGAGTTAGGAGGCATCGCCGGCGGAGAGGAGGGTAATACCCTATAGTCTTTATTGCTTTAAGATGATTCACCTTTTGGATTCGTTGAACTTAATTACGTTCTATGTTTTAGGAAACCATGACGAAGGCGAACTTCTATGTAGGCTGTCTAAAAATCACAATGGATAGCTGATCCCCATGGATTAAGAAGAGATTACAAAGTGATGATTCCTTCAAATCAAGAAGCAGAATTCGTCCTTGCAATCAAAACATAAGTAATTTCCAAATCACTGCATCCGCGGCCCTAAAATCACTACAAATACAACCTCATATTTGAGATGATTGATCTTGATGGCTACGACAACAACATGACCAATATTATATTAGCAACTATTAGAGATGCTGATGAGCAGTGTAATGGTGTCAGAAATAAAAGGTTGGACTTAGTTGGTGAGTTGCTTGGTAGAGAGCTGTGGGCAAATATTCACTGATTCCCATCAAGTCACAACAATGGAAGCTACGATCAAATAGCTTTCGTGCCGACAAACGAGGGTTGTAAAGAGAGGACTTTTCACATGGATCGAGAAGAGTTACAATTCAACGACGCTTCCGACAGCTGATAAAAACTCTATTCAGTGGCCTTCACAATCAATAGTGAGAGTTACAATCTGACGACTTTCACATCCTATGACAAGCAAAGATCAATAAGCAATAGCCTTTTCAACTTCATAATAGACGGGGTTACAAGTCAACAACCTCTCTTAAACGCAGAGTTCACCTCTGTGTTTCTCAAATTCAAAACGCACACATCCTGTGCGTTCTCCAGCAGGCACCTAACTCTGTAACGCAGAGTTAAAACACCAAAACGCACACATAACGTGCGTTTTTCAACAGACTCAACTGTGCGTCCTAAACTCTTGACGCAGAGTTGGATTTCAACACACAAGTGACTTGTGCGTCTCCAATTCCAGAACGCATGTGGCCTATGCGTTTCCAACCTTTGACAAAGGTTTAACTCTGCGTCTCAGGCCTTAGACGCAGAGTTAAGGCCCAGAACGCCAAATTAGGCGTTTGACTTGTTCAAACACTAGTCGAACGGCCTCAAAACCATTATCCTATGTTCTGAGGGATTTTCGCCCACTTAGGAGCGGATTTAGGGGTTGGTTACACTCCTAATCCCCCTATAAATAACCACCATACTCAACCAAGAAGGGGTTAATCGGTTCTGGGCACTAAAACCGCATAAGGTTGACATGTGCTGGCATCAAAACCGCTTAAGGTTATCAAATCTCAGCAGCCTAACCGCACGGAGGAGGAGATTTCTCTGAAGATCAACAAACTACTTAGTAGTTAGCACATTAAATCTAAGGGAATCTCTTCATCAACGGCAAATCAACTTGGCTATTAATCGAATCATCGGTTCTAACAACTCTGTTACAGAGTTTTCAACTCGCTCTGAGTTCTAAAAACTCGTTAAGAGTTCATAGTTAACTTGCAATACAAGTTAATCACATCAATCAATTATTCGGTTTCAACCACTCTTCTCAGGGTTCCAAACTCGTTCTGAGTTCTTTACACTCGTTAAGAGTTCTAAACCGAATTCATCAAACAAGTCAATTGTTCCAGTGAGATAGTACGGTCGGATCGTCAACAGAGAGCAATTTCGACGCGAGCATTCGAAGGAGGCACTCCATCGCTACCAAGAAGAATCTAGTTTTAAACAAATAGGAGAATCAAATTCATTCTCCTCTCTTTTGTAATCGGAATCCAAATTGTAATTGATTTTGAGGGAATACAAGTTAAATTTTCTTTCATTGTCTTTTTACATCAAATTTCCAACAAACAAAAGATGGCGACTCCGCTGGAGACTAGCTTCTCTGATGATGAAGTGGTGGCGCAATCCGACGTCCACCTCGTTGGAACCACCGTCGAAACTCTTGTCGTAGAGTTCGACCAAGCCAAGTACGAGGAGACTCTCTCCTCTGGATCGCTTAGCCCTAAAGCTAAGCGGGATATTCGCAAGACCTCTAAGGAGGTCATGACTACTGCTGAGACACCAAAGAAAGCCCTCTCCTTTGGCCAAGACCTTAAACTCGCTCTGCGAGTTGAAGACTCCACATCCGTATCACTACGACAGGTAATAGGTCAGAAGAGACCTATGGTGGAGGAAAATCCAATCAACGCCGATGATGCAGCGGCCAAGGTGTTGAAACAAGCCAAGAAAAACACTGCTCGACGAAGGAGAAGATCCATACGGCGAGCATATCTGCGGAATAACCGAGCTACTGCCCAACGCAAAGATTGCGTTTCTGAGCCTTTGCCTGAACTGTGCGTTTCTACTCCAGAACGCACACTTCATGGCAATGAACCCGACTATGAACCTCAGGTGATCCAACTCAAACGCGACCCTCAGTGGCGCGTTGTTTAACATAGACGCACACCTCAAGGGTGCGTCCCAAAACGTGACCTCCAAAGGCACGTTCAGTTATCCAAACGCACGCCACGATCGTGCGTTCAGTCAGAACACGACCCCCAAGTGTCTGTTCGAACAGCCAAACGCATACCACAAGTGTGCGTTCAATCAAAACACGACCCTCAGGGGTCTGTTCAATCATCCAAACGCACTCCTCAAGGGTGCATTCAATCAAAACCTGACCCTCAGGGGTCTGGTTCGTCAACCAAACACACACCACAAGTGTGCGTTCAACCGGAAAACAACCCTCAGGGGTCTGTTTCATCATCAAAACGCACACCATAAGTGTGCATTCAATCAAAACAAGACCCACAGGGGTCTGTTTCATCAATTAAACACAGTCCTCGACCTCGTGTTTATAAACCTAAACGTGACCCTTGTGTTTCTTCTCAAGAACACGACACGGTCCGTCAGGTTCAAAAGGGACAGCATGGATTTAATGTTCATATCCAACCTATCCAAGGGCAGGGGGTTCCATCTCCACCCTCACGAAATCTTTCCCAGGTTTCCGACTTGCGTGAGTTATTGTCAATAGGAAGGCCAACACAGCAAATGGCTCATTCATGCCAATGTGAACGGCTCATTTCCGTTGTCCTCTCCGAATGCAGCTGTTGTTCACCTACACCTAGACAATCGGTGTTTAACAGATTGACGAATGTCGTTAGGCCTCCCAAACGACAACGTCGCCATAAGAAGGCCTCTGAAATTGAATATCCCGAGGTCACTATCAATATGATTGGCAGAGGAAGAGCCTCACATACTGATTCTGATGAGTCACAAAGAAGTCATTCCCCGACTGTTAGGGAACTTTGTGACGAGTTCGAAGGAGTATATCGGCATACTCGGACTCGGATAGGAGCTATCCGCCCGGTTGACTACCAAAAGTTAGCCAAAGGGATTACGACAAGTGATGAACATTCGGCAATAGCCGAATCTCAATCTTCAAGCTCTGTCGGAGCACGAGAGGTTTCTGCTTACATGGTGGGAAACCCCGATGACATAGCCAAAGAGTGGACGAACATCACGTCATACTCCAAGCGTAGCAAGAGACCCTTCTTCAAATGAAGGATATGTTAGCCCAGCTCTTGGCTGAAAAAGGCCAAAAACCTTAATCTTCCCGGAAGACAACATCAAAGGGAAAGCAAAAAGCGACCAAACATTCGGATCATGAAACTCATAACCTCGAATCCTCCTCTAAAAATGAGAAGGAGAAGGAAAGAGAATTGCAACCTCAGTTCTCTAAAATGGATGAGTTGGAAGCTCGCCTCAATGCAATCGCCAACAGAAGCGAGCTCCGTGAAGAAGGGGTAATATGGCCTTATCCCGCTGAGTGGGACACAGCCCCCCTACCCTCCTAAGTTCAAGGCCCCTACCCTACAACCGTTCGATGGCACAAGATCGCCAAATCAGCACATCTACTACTTCAAGTCACAGACTGGAGATGTGGTAGCGAACGACGCCATCCTGACACGCTTGTTCATCGGCACTCTTAAAGGGGTGGCCTTTGAATGGTTTATGAAGCTGCCTGCTGGATCTATTCAAAAATAGGTAGGTTTAGAAAGGCTATTCTTAGCCAGGTTCTTCGAGGACGATACAGAAGTTTCGGTCCCGACTCTTCTCGCCACCAAACAGAAGAAGGGAGAGTCTATCAAGGCTTACGTGGAGAGATTTCGCAGCATGGCATTGCGATGCCCCTCAGGTATGACCCAATCAACCTTGGTTGAAACTTGCAGGTACAACCTGCAGACTCAGCTCCTTGCCCAAATAGGAGTAGCGGAGTGTCGCTCCTGGAGACAACTGGTGTCCCAAGGAGAACAAGCCGAAGAGATTGTTGCTCGGGTGAAAGCTGAAGAGGTTGCACAGCCCAAACCGCAACAATAGCGCAATCAGAACAACGGTCCTCGATCCAAGGGAAAAGAGACTCTGGCGGCCGACGCAAACACGCGAGTACCACCACCGGCTAAGCAAGGCAATGCACCCAATCAACAAAGAGTGCCCAAACAGTATTCCTTCAAGGAGGAACATGTAGACACCTTGTTCCAGTTACTGCAGAAGAATAACAAGCTGCAGCTACCCGAGATCAGGAAGCCAGAAGAAGCAGGGAAGGTGGATGATCCTAATTACTGCCGCTATCACAGATTCCTAGGGCATCCTACCAGAAGGTGCTACATCTTTAAGGACATCCTCCAAAATTTGGTGGACGCCAAGGTGCTCACTCTGAAACCTGAGCAAAAGACTGTATCTACCAATATGATAGCAGTCCAGTTCGGTGACTTCCCTCCAGTGGCGACCGCGGATGGCGTTGTCCCCATCCACAAAGGAGAAATGCACCTGAAGAATACTGACTTGCACAGTCAGAAAGACAAGGGATTAATATCCCTCACCACTCCAAAAGAAGAAATCATGTGGGTCCACCCCGATCTGGTGGAAGACCAACAGTGGACGAACACCTCGTCCAAAAAGAAAGGAGGCAAGGCTAAGTCTTCCAACATGATTAGCCCCTCTGTCACTGAGAATGATGATCATCTCAAACCTCTTACTGATTCAGAAGAAGAGAGGATTGTTCTAGCGGCATACCCAGAAGGCAACCCTGGCACTCGGTCAGGAAAAGCTTACTTGAGAGATTACAACCAGGATACTCAAGAAGCTGACAAATACCCCCAAGACGCTGGGGGTTCTGTACCGAAAAAACCGGCTGATAAAGGAAAACAAAAGGAGATCCGGTTCAACAAAAATCTTCACCAGGAATCCGGAGATTCGAGCACTCCTTTTCAATTCAATGTCATAGCACAGCTGGCCAACATACCGGCCAGAATTACACTATATGAGCTCCTAAGGTTGTCCAAAACCACCAAGGAAGCTCTAATTGAAGCATTGAAGAATACAGAGAGCTTCATCACACAAGTCGCTCCAATCCCTGAAGCTTCTGAAGACCAACCTTGCCTACAATGTCTGCAAGCTGCAAGAAGTTTACCATGTATACCGTTTACTCAAGAAGATATGCAGGTTAAACATAAACACGACAGACCTTTGTACTACACGGGGTATATCGGATCTTCCGAAATCAGTCGTGTCCAGGTTGACCCGGGCTCCGCACTCAGCATCATGCCTTACAGGGTCATGCAGGTCCTGGGAATCCCTATGCACCGGTTAAACACTACCCAGACCACCATCTTCGGGTTCAATGCAAACAGCACTCGGCCCTTGGGGAAGATCAAGCTCAGATGCCAAATTGGGGACCTCAAGTCCGAGGTAACGTGCTACATCATAGACGCGGACACTTCTTACAATCTGTTGTTAGAAAGGCCCTGGATACATGCAAACCGCATTGTCCTGTCTACTCTGCATCAGGTCATGAAATATGCCAATGATGAAGGAGAAGTTCGAACCCTAATTGCGAAGAAATATCCCTTCCGAGGGGTAGAAAACTTTCACACTGACTCCGTTTTCTACCTGGAATCCCAGGAGAAAGAGGATGTGGACAGTGGCAATGAAGCCGACATTGAACCAGATCCTAAAGAAGATTGTCCGTGGGAACTGAATCTAGATGTAATGGGTCAGGATGAGAGTAATAATAATGTACCGAGCAAGGGTAGATGGTGCATTAATGAAGATTTTATTTTGGCGTACTTGTCTGATGTGTCCTCTAAAAATAAACAAATAGAGAATGATCTTAATGCAGGTACTAACCCTTGGCACACATTCTGTGCAGAAACATCCCTCACATTGCCAATTAAGTCATCCTTCACTTCAGATGAAGAAGTAGAAGATGCACAGAAGGCTATCTTTAAAGTCTCATCCAAAAGGAAAGGGCAGAAGCCGATCTGTTTTGGTAAAGTCAAACCCGAACCACTCAAGCGAGGTAGTTCAGAGGAAGACGATGGAGTTCCCCAATTCCATTACCATGAACCCAATTTTATATATTTAATGAAACGAATGGGATATAACTTTAATGAAAAACGGGGTTTAAACTTTGGGAAAGGTAGGCGAACGCCGATCCGAATGTCTCTAACCCCCGAAGGAAAACCTCCGGATTATTATCAAAAAACCGGAAGAGGCTTGGGTATGTCACAACTCCTTCTGTCTCGAAAATGAAATCAGTAATTATCTACGGTAGAATCATTCATCCGGAACATCTTCCTGGGAATCTGACGTCAGTGTTGGACCTTTCTTTAAAAGTTTGACCGTGAACATGGTTTCAACGAGTCACCCAGATGAAGATGCAGGGGGTGATGAAGGGTTAATTGAATCAACCAATGACCCATGGATCAAACGTCTTAACATCTTATGGGATATGCGTTTCAAACAACGTGAACCACCCACTGAAGATAACGTAATCCAGGTCAACATGGGAGATGAATCTGACCCCAAACCAATTTTCATAAGCGAAAGTTTATCACCATCTGAGAAAGAAGATCTTATATCTCTCGTCCGAGAATATATAGATGTCTTTGCTTGGAACTATGAGGACATGCCTGGTCTCAACCCAAGAGTGGCCATGCATCGTCTCAACATTGATCCGGATGTCAAACCCGTTAAACAATAGCAACGTCGGTTTCGTCCAGAGATCATGGAAGCAATTGAGTCTGAAGTGAAAAAGCTTATAGACTCGGGCTTTATCAGAGAGGAACAACACTCGGACTGGGTGGCCAACATTGTTCCAGTTCCCAAAAAGAACGGTAAGGTCCGCATATGCATCGACTTCCGCGACCTTAACGCAGCTTTTCCAAAAGATGAGTTTCCACTTCCCATCACCGATGTTATGATTGACAACACCTGCGGATATGAAAGGATGTCTTTCATAGATGGATTCTCCGGGTACAAACAAATCAAGATGTATCCTGAAGACGAAAAGCATACTGCCTTCAGAACACCACTGGGGGTGTATTGCTACACAGTGATGCCATTCGGCCTGAAAAACGCAGGTGCAACTTATCAACGAGCAATGAACGCCATCTTCCATGAACATCTGCGTAAGAAGATAGAATGCTACATTGACGACATAGCAGTGAAAAGCCAATGTAAGGGTGATCATCTTGCAGATTTGAAGACAATGTTCGATATCATGCGGACACATCAGCTGAAGATGAGCCCGACAAAGTCGTTCCTCGGAGTATCAAATGGAAAATTCTTGGGATTTATTATTACGTCCAAGGGAATTTCTCTGGATCTAGAGAAGGTGTGCGCCATCCAAGACATGCCACCGCCGAAGAATCTCAAAGAGCTCAGAGGGCTGTAAGGCAGACTAGCCTACATCCGGAGGTTCATATCTAATCTCTCGGGGCGTTGTCAACCCTTCTCGAAGCTTATGAAGAAAGGCGTATCCTTTGTTTGGGATGAAGAATGCCAAAGAGCATTTGAAGAGATTAAGAAATATCTCACCCAACCACCTGTTCTTGTGGCCCCAATATCGGGAAAACCATTCCTGTTATATGTGAGGGCCATGAATCATTCTCTAGGGGCTTTACTAGCCCAGAATGACAATCAAGGGCAAGAGCAAGCCATTTATTACCTAAGCAGGACCATGATGGGAGCCGAACATCGATATAACCCGGTCGAGAAAGAATGTCTCGCTTTGGTATTCGCAGTTCAAAAGATGCGACGTTACTTAGTTAGACAAACAATTCATGTCATCTCTAAGGTAAATCCCTTAAGAGTCCTGATGACGAAACCATCATCTCTAAACTGTCGGCTCGCAAAATGGGCCATTCTCTTGTCACAATATGACATGCAATTCATGCCCCAAAAGGTAGTCAAGGGTCAAGCATTGGCAGACTTCTTAGCCGATCATCCGGTGCCAGGGACATCTAAATTGTATGAAGAATTGCCCGAAGAAGTAGCCGAAGCTTGTGTCACTCGAGAATCTACACAAGTGTGGAAACTATTCTTTGACGGTGCATCTAGAGCAAATCCTCATGGAGCAATTACTGCGGGAGTAGGGGTGGTGTTCGTCTCCCCAAACGGTCACGTGATCCCAAGAGGATTCTCCCTGATCGAACCTTGCACCAACAATGTAGCTGAGTATAATGCTCTGCTACTAGGGATGCAATTTGCCGAAGAACTTAATATTCGACATCTCGAGGCTTACGGTGACTCTCAGCTCATCGTAAATCAAGTCCGAGGGGAATACGAAGTACGTCATGAGGACTTAATCCCGTATTACTTCGCAGTGCTAAAGCAAGCTAAGAAGTTCGAAGGATTCTTTATTGAATACATTCCACGAGCCCAGAATGCTTACGCAGATGCTTTGGCTTCATTGGCAACTTTGCTGGCATTACCGCCAGGTGCTGAAACAACGATCCCAGTCACGGACATGAACTATACTGCTCCAAGATTCCTACGGAGGAAAGCTCAGACAAGACAACGACAGAAGAAGTCTGTACAACCTCCATGGAGTACGAATCTAGAGATTGGCGATTTCCGTATATTGACTACATCCTGTACGGAATTCTACCCGACGATTCTAAAGAAGCGGCCGCCATCAAGCGAAAATCCCTCCGATTCTATTACGATGCAGTTTCTCAAATCATGTATCGTAAATCACATGATGGAGTTCTACTCCGATGCCTCTCTCGTAAGGAAGCGAAAGACGCCCTCAAGGAAGCTCACGACGGAATGTGCGGAGCTCATCAACCCGGGGTTAAATTGGGAGATCACCTTCGACGAATTGGCTATTACTGGCCAAAGATGTTCTCAGACGCAGTTGATTACGCTAAATGTTGTCACGCGTGTCAAATTCATGGGGACTTTATCCACCAAGCAACAAGTAATTTACACACCACTTCCGCATCTTGGCCATTTGAAATGTGGGGTATGGATGTCGTGGGACCAATCTCTCCTCTGACTTCCAAAGGGCACCGGTTCATTCTAGCCGTAACCGATTATTTCTCCAAATGGACGGAGGTGGTCCCTCTCAAAGAAGTTAAGACTTCAAATGTGATTAAGTTCATCAAACATCACGTCATCTACCGTTTTGGAGTCCCGAGACGGATAGTTCACGACAACGGGACATAATTCGTCAGTTTTGGGTTTCAGAGATTCTGTGACAAATTCAGGATCCAAAGTGTCGCATCTACGGCATATTATCCGCCAGCAAATGGTCTTGCAGAAGCTTTTAACAAAACCATTGTGAAACTTCTCAAAAAGTTCGTTTCTAAGAGCCGACGTGATTAGGACGAAAGGCTCGGCGAATGCTTGTGGGCCTACCGTACAACGGTAAGGACCCCTACGAGAGCTACACCATTCTCTCTGGTATATGGCTGCGAAGCTGTATTGCCATTAGAGATCCAAATCCCTTCTCTGAGAGTCGCAATCACAACTGGACTAACAGAGGAAGAAAAAAATCAGCGACGTCTGCAAGAACTTGAAGCTCTAAACGACAAACGACTTCAAGCTCAGCAACAGATCGAATTATATCAAGCCCGTATTTCCAAAGCCTACAACAAAAAGGTTAAGGAACGGATTTTCAAGAAGGATGATTTGGTTTTGGCCAATAGACGACCCATGGTGATGACACACAAAACCAAAGGGAAGTTCAATCCTAAATGGGAAGGGCCTTTCGTAATAGATTCAGTCTATTCGAGTGGAGCTTACCGCCTTATCAATCAAAAAGGAGACAGGCTCATGATACCAATTAATGGGAAATTCCTTAAGAGATATTTTCCGTAAATCATATAGTCCACTTCTTTCTCTTGTAAGTTCCAGCCGAGTCGGGCTGGGGGTTGCCAATTCATAGTGCGTTTCGGGAATAGATTGTAATTTTTCCTGTCTTGTATGTCATCATGTTAACATTACACCTCTGACGATTAAAATTTTCTAGAGTTATTCTAAGTAATAATGAAGAGAATTTCAGTTTCATGCCAAGTTAACATTACACCTATGGCATTTGTATTATTTTTCGTTGTCTCAAATTAGAATTCAGCAAAAAGAGATGATGAAGACTAAAATGATATCATTTTCATTCAATACTGTTAATTTGAGTACAAAAGTGAAGACAGTTGAAATGAAAACGATACAAAATTATTCCCTAGCAAAAAGAAATTCAAATCCTAAGCGTCGGGACCCATCAGCCTGAAAGACTTGAGTTTAGACTTCAGCGCCACTATGTTGTCCTCGCGAGCTTTTCTGACTTCTTCAGTTATTTTGCGCTTCAGTTCCTCCTCATCAGGTGTTGCTTCTGCAATCTCTCGCCGAAACTTGTCAGCAGCGACAATCTCATCACAATAGCCTTTAAAAAGCCCGTCACTATAAGCAGCTAATCCTTTTATAACTTCCATGTCGCCCGCTAACTGAGCCGTTATCTGAGATGGCACAACACCAGCACGGGTTAGTTCTGTTGCGGTATCCCGAATACCTGTAGCAAAACTGCCCAAGTCCACTTGCACTTGGAGAAGTTCCCCACGCAGGCGAGCAAGATGAGATTCTGTTTCAGACAGACTCTTCTGAAGAGCCTCTCGCTGTTGTGCTTTCAAAGCCTTGGCCTGAGAAAGTGCCCGATCCACTTCTGGTCCTATATCATCGCGTTGCAGCATGGAAAGGAACTCCAGCTCATACTCCAAGATAATGATGCTCTCGCGATAGTTCTCGGTCCATATTTTGTCGCCCTGATGCCTGATCTTAGTCAAACATTCCAGCAGATAAGGTTCAAAAACCTTGTAACTCACGTCCCCGAGACTGACGACGTCAATAGTCATTTGCATCCAATGCTCTAGTTGTTCGATAAGCTTCCTCAAAGTTTTCGAGCTTGGGGGTGGAGCAGTTAGATAAGTAAAACAATTCGCATAATCAGTGCGAATGGGACGGTCGATAGCTTCAGAAGACGGCCCTTCAGGCATATTTGATGCTGGATCTGGGATGGTCGATCCCTGCCCAGCCGCCATCACTTCAGGATCGGGAAGAACGGCCTGGAGCATAGTATCCTCTTTATTCTCAGGAGACACAGCACATGCTGACTTTATAGCATCTCCCATCAACTTAGCCCTCTTAGAAGTCTTAGCTGCAGTAGGTTTCCGTTTGCGAATTCTTCTGTCATACTCGGCAACCTCCTCGGCAGTAAGGGCCTTCTTCCCGGATGACCTCAAAGAGCGAGGCTCTAGAGTGGGTATCTCTTCCGAGACTTCATCAGTTATCTTTTCCTCAGAAGACCCAGTAGTTGGTGGTTTCTCTGTGGTTTCTTCACCCCCAACCATCCTTCGCTCGCACGACAAATAATCCCCAATCCCCGGTAGTCGAGTCCGAGCAGAACCACTTCTAGATTTATAGAACTCTTAAATCTCGTTTATGCAAGATGTGTATACGTCATATTCTGGGATTCGAGAGACTTCATCAAACCAATCCCGGAAGTCCACTACGGCGGAACAACTAGGTGGCAAGCTGGGCAGAGTAAATTGTGCATGACTCCCTCGGGCGAGGAAGAAATACCAAGCACGAGCCCCTTCATATAAATTCCTAATATGAGCTAATCGTGGGTTAGGGTCACCAACATAAAGCTGGTCATACCCGAATTGTCGAACGAAACGCGAAGGAATATATGGCTCAATTATGCATCTCTCGCCTAGTCGGAAGACCAGGTAGCCCACTCTGATGGCGAGAAGCCATTGGAAAGTCCCCGTGTTTAAAAGCGAGGATCCTTCGAAAACCACGTCGCCAAACTTCGGGCCTTCTTCTTCTGCCCCATCAAAACAAGGGCGGCAGCAAAAAAGATCATAGTTGTTTTCCAGAGACAAGAGTTGTCTGGCCCGGACAATATACACAGTTGTCCACGTGGCCGACTCAAGCCTCTGGATGAAAGGAACAGAAGTTTCATTATCATGCACGATCCCCGTCATCAACGAGGGACAATGCAGCACAAACCAAGCCACTAGATAAGTATAGGGTATTGGTACACGAGGTTGGGGAGTCTTCCAAACTTTCCTCCCGGCAACATTTATCTCCTTGACATCGAGGACTTCTGAAATCAAATCTCGTAAACCTCTCTACAGATAACCCATCATCGCAGAGAGAAGACTTAGTGGTCTCCAATGAGCCAAGAGAACGGCTGGGTAGACGACCTCAACTAAGATTGATTCCGCCGGTCTCGATGGCACAACGCACCGTTTCAACCAGAGCATTAAGAAACCAGCGAAGAGTGCCATGTCAGAAATGGGAATGGCGGCTTGATGATGAAAGCTCTCAAATTCGCTGCCAGCTTCAAATCCATCTTCTAGACACTGATTCTTATAAGTAGCATCAGGAACCTTGATGCGGGCTTTAATGCTCCTAGCAGAACTGACAGCAAGACGGGTCACCTTTGAATCCTTCTGACCCAGATTCTGAAACAAGTAATCTGCCCAAGCAGTGTGCATGAGGCCACCCCCACGCGTCCCGGTGACCTGAGCGCAGATATGGAAATGACACATTAACTCCCAAAAAGTGTCGTAAATCTCTGGGTGAGTAGTTTTCAGAATGGATAGTTCCTCAGTGGTTGGAACAAATTCTTCATATGGCATTTGCCCAAAGGATAGTCCCGATACCGCATGCATCTCATGCAAAGCAAATCCTAACTCCCCGACTGGCGTGAAGAAAGTGCAGTTGTCCGGATTATATCTCTCCAGCATAGCAAAGAAGGAGGGATAGTTCTGAGTGATCCCACGCCTCGTGGCCTGTATCGGTACTGTCAGACCAAACTGAGCAAGAGGCCCCTCAAGTTCCTCAAGGACGAAGTCCACCGTACGTGTCCACCAACCATCTTCTCCAGAGAACACCCAACCTGGAGAACGAAAAGCTTGCACGGGAAATTCACCTCGAGCAGCAATAAACTGACGGATGAAGACATTCACCGGAAGAGGCGCTTCCTGAGCAATTTCCTTCTTCTCAAATCTGTCGGGTCTCAAACCTTTGAGTTGCACGCCAATTTGAACACGAGAGGATCGACCTGATCCAAATGATATATTCTCCTTCTCTTTGACAAGGTCGAAGGCCAAGCCCCTACGACCACCAACAGTCAGGAAATATGAAAGTGGATACATCCTCTTCATACTTGGAAGAAAGAATAAACGATCATCGAGTCGTCGCAGCATACGAGAATCCTCTACATCCCCAACTCGGCCATCAGCTAAGATATGGTCTCCGAACAAGAACGAGGGTTTGACGAATTGATCCAGACCCGCAGGAGTTTCCAGATCCACATCAGTGATCAGAGCTCTAAGAGTGGAACACCCAGCAAACCTAATTAAGTGTGTCCGCTCCAAGCTAGGGGAAGTGCATAAGGGAATCTCCCTGCAAAGACCAAACGCTCTCCCTACTTCAGGATCATCGGTATAGCTGAAGTGCTGCTCTAGCAGAAACAGCACATTGGGAAAAAGCACTGCGAAATAAGAAACTAAAATTAGTAATCAAAAAGAATTGCTAATGAAAAGAACCAGATTGAACACTCTTTGAAATCTGTGTTTCTAAACCTAAACACGGACTTCGAAGTCTGCATTATTTAATCTGAACGCAGAATTCAAAGTCTACGTTATTGATCCTAAACGCAGATATCAAATTTTGTGTTATTTATCATAAACGCAGACATCAAAATCTGCGTTATTGATCATAAACGCAGACATCAAATTCTGTGTTATTTATCAAAAACGCAGACATCAAATTCTGCATTATTTATTTTAAACGCAGACTTCAAGATATGCGTTCTTAAATCTTCAACGCAGACTCCAAATTCTGCGTTAGTTATCTTTAACACAGAATTCAAAAGACGAGTTATGTAAGATTTACGCAGAGTTCAAACTCGTGCTCAGAGTTCATAATTAACGCAAAGTTCCAACTGTGCGTTCCAACCAAAACGAGTCATCTTCCTCGTTGACAAGAACCCGTCTAGGGTTTTCAGAGAGCTTGTTGAAACAAGTTATTGTGGCCGCCACTTACCACAGCAACGAGGTCCAAGCAGCGGCGGCGGCAATGTTGAAGCGCTCCTGAGAGCGGCAACGCCGCTAGCGTTCTCGGTCGGTGATGCCTCATAAGTGGCCTTAGCGGCCTTCTTGGAGCCCGAACTCATTCTCCTAGGCGCCATGGATGCAACTGGTCGGAGAGGACGAAGTTCGTCGGCGAATCAGTTGAAACGAGAGATCTCGTTCTCGGAACTAAGCGAGGCAAAAATAGTCGAATGACTCTTGATGTGACCTTACAGGCCTATTTATAACAGCCGTCAAGCTGTTAAATCGGTTCGGGACTCTAAGCAAGAATCCCAACCAACTCTGAAACGTAATCTTCTGCGTTAATTGATAAGATCGGTTAGATCTTAACGCAAAGTTCACTTCTGCGTTCAAGTCCCAAACACCAGGCCTAGCCCTACGTTATGAGAGTTCTTAACTCTACATTCTGAATTTCAAACGCAAAAGTCACCCCTGCGTTATGATTATTTGAAACAAAGGACACACCTTTGTATTTGCAAAACATGATACTCATTCCTTAAGTTCATGAATTCTTTTAACATAACATTGTTAAAGCTCTATATTTCCTCAGCAGAGTTCAAACCCTCGTCAGGTTAATATTACACCTCAGACGAGTGTCGTCCCCACAGAGCTCGAATTTAGCTTACATTATTATAATGATAATTCCTCTGTCAAAATCCACTTATCGATTCTCATCAAGCGAATGATAAGTCCCCAAATCATTCAAATCATGATCAATTTACTAACTCGCCCCAACGGGGTAGTAAATATCCAATTTATCAGCTCTCCACAATATATAAAATTCTCAAAATCTTGTTCGAATCACAAGTATTGTAAATCATCACTCCGATGATAAATCACTTAGCAAGTTTCCCCTGCGAGACGCTAAGTCCCCTAGATGTGTTCAAATCACATCAAAATACTCTTTTTTGTCACGTTAACACTACACCTCTGACAAAAATTCACTTATCGACTCCTTCCAATAGAGCGATAAGTCCTTAAAGTTGCTCCGATCGTAAAATTCTTTTTTGTCACGTTAACACTACACCTCTGACAAAAAATCCACTTATCGACTCTTTCCAATAGAGGGATAAGTCCTCAAAGTTGCTCCAATCGCAATATTCTTTTTTGTCACGTTAACACTACACCTCTGACAAAAATCCACTTATCGACTCCTTCCAATAGAACGATAAGTCCTCAAAGTTGCTCCGATCGCAATATTCTTTTTTGTCACGTTAACACTACACCTCTGATAAAAATCCATTTATCGACTCTTTCCAATAGAGGGATAAGTCCTCAAAGTTGCTTTGATCGCAATATTCTTTTTGTCACGTTAACACTACACTTCTGACAAAAATCCACTTATCGACTCTTTCCAATAGAGCGATAAGTCCTCAAAATTGCTCCAATCGCAATATTCTTTTGTCACGTTAACACTACACCTCTGACAAAAAATCCACTTATCGACACTTTCCAATAGAGCGATAAGTCCTCAAAATTGCTTCAATCGTAATATTCTTCTTGTCACGTTAACACTACACCTCTGACAAAAATCCACTTATCGACTCTCTCCAATAGAGCGATAAGTCCACAAATTGTCCTGATCGCAATTTCTCGTATGTCATACTAAAATCATATCTCTGATAAAATTAATCTATTAACTCTTTTCAAATAGAGCGTTGGATTCCCAAATTTCTGTTATGTTAACAATACACCTCTAATAGTTCTAACCCGTTTGAACCAGTTAATTCTTCTACAAAAGAATAACGAGTGTTCATATACCCATCCCCAACAAGTTAAAATTTTTCTGGAAATATCTTATAGACGATAATAAAGGAAATTTTAAAAAAAATTAGGCCTTTTTCATATAATTTCATTGTTGCAAGTCAGAATACGACACATGCAATAAACCAAAATCACTCTTTTTATTTTGCTCAGAAATATTAAGGAGTGATACACAAAAATCCTGTTCTTATCAAGCAAAAAGAACGATACATGATTAAGCCTCTGGACCAAGGTTTTAAATATCGGTTATCGGGGATTTATCGGACGGCCAAAATCCTTATCGGAGAGCGGAAATCAGGGCTATATCGAGGATAAGTAGTATTTATCGGAGTGATATACTGGATGATGTGTATATATAATATAACAATTAAAACATGTAATCTAATCATGCTTAATAAAATATAAACATACCAAAATGTAAATCATCATGTTTAGAATCATTAACCAATTATAGAAAGCGAAACTTGCATCATAGCCTTGAAAAAAATATAATGTTAGTCAAAATAGGCCGATAATCCCAATAATCCCGATAAAAAAGTCTTACTTATCGGCCGATAAGTGCCGATAACGCCGATAAATCGTCGATAAACCTAGAAAAACGATAACCGATTAAAAATCTAATTTATCCTAGCGGAGAGCTCCCAAATCCGATAACTCGGCCGATAATATCGATTATCAACCGATATTTAAAACAGTGCTCTGGACCAGCAAACGTGAAAGACGCAAGTCGCGATTTTATGGCAGATAGTCTTTCCTCGTGAGTGGCTTGCACCATCACCTCAGCTTTCTTCCTGAGTGCACTCTCGTCCGGCGCAATCGCATTAGCTTCCTTTTGGATGAGTTCAAGGTCCTACACCGACGAACGGTAGGCGGCATAAGTCTTCACGCTTTCTAGTGTGAGCCTTTTCAAGATCTCTTCTTCTCGCGTGAGCTCAGCCTCGTGTCGAGCCAACTCCACCTTGAGACGATCGATTTCTGCACGAGACATCTGTATGGCAGCATTAGAAGCATCCACAGCATGCTATTTATGAATGCATTGCCCCTGTAAGGATGCTGATACGGGTGTATCTTCTCTTCGGGAGCTTAGCGATCCTCATGGGAGCTTGAGGATAGATGATTCTCATGGTATCTTGAGAATAGAGTAGAGGAGTCGTGGACGAGGTCATTGGAGGCAACGAAGTCGAAGGATTCGTTAAACTGCAGGAAAAACAGTTTGGGCTCTGTCCGATCGACCGCATGTGTCACTGCGGTCGACCGCGTAGTGCACAGACCCAGACTATGTCTCTGGACTGAGAGCGGTCGACCGATGTATGCGATGCGGTCGACCGGAAACCCTGTAATTGATTTTTCCAGATTTCGACGTTCTGACCGGTCGACCGCCTTGGGCACTGCTGTCGACCGCGTAGTGGTTCCGGGTCTGGGCCTGTTTCCTACACTATTTAGGATTTCTGTTTAGTATAAATAGAAACACGACTTTTCTAGGGTTGATAATTCAGTTTGTAATCAGAAAAGAGATCAGGGAGGTTGTTCTTTGATCTAGAGAGATTGTGAGAGAGAGATTTTGTCAATCCAAATGTATTTTCCTTCGTCCTAATTAAACTCTTGTGTTCTTCTGTCGTTTTCTTCTTTACCCACTCTTGATAATTCCGCAATCAAGAGTGCTCACACGGCAACTCGTACCAAGTTGGTATCAGAGCACCTAGATCCTGTGAAGGGGGAACCTGTGTATGGTCCTTACTCGCTCACATTACAAGAGGCTTGGCAAGATCCTTGTTTCTTTGGAGGGAGTCCAGAAATTAAGGAAGGAGAAGATGACTGAAGCAGATAATTCAGCGAGACTTGATACCATGGAGAAGCAGATTGAGACGATCGGGACGACTCTTACTCAACTCGTGGGTCTAATCAACGGGGGTGACAAAAAGGAGGAATCTTCTTCGAAGGGTAAGAAGAAACTCGTCGAATCCGACGAAGAGCGTGAGGAATCTGATTCAGAGGGGGAGACTGAGATTGTCAAGACTGTTGGACATCAAGGGGGTAAGAACAATTACCAAAATCTGAAGATTGACTTCAAGGTTGATATTCCTGTTTATGATAGGAGTATCAACGTGGAGAAGCTTGATGATTGGATCGAACGTATGGAGATGTACTTCACCCTCTACGGATATTCATCCAAGGAGAAGATAGTGTTCGCGACATTGAAGCTTTCCGGGAACGCGTTGACGTGGTGAAAATCCTATTGCAAACAGGAGAAGAAAGCGGCGTCGTGGAACAAGTTCAAGGAGCTACTTCGGAAATAATTCTATCCAGTGGGGTTCCTTGAGGAGCGTTGGTACAAGTGGTACGGCTTGCGCGAAAAGTTTAATCAGACCGTTCAAGAGTACACGACGGAGTTCCAGCAGCAGGCAATGGTTCTAAATATCGCGACGGACGAGTACTCTATTTTCATGAAGTACATGGCGGGTCTGAATGATTACATCCGGAAGGAGATGAAGCTATTTTCGGTTGAGACAATTGAAGAGGCAAGCGTGAAAGCCATAGCCATTGAGAGCAGGCAGAAGAAGGGCAACGAGATAAAGGGGGATTCCAAACCATCGGGAAGCAAGACGGGTGGCTCTCAGTCTAAGGATGAGAAGAAGAAGGTTGACTCGAGGAAAGCAGGATTGACATGCAATCACTACAAGCAGACAGGGCATATAGCTGATCATTGCTGAGATAAGTATCCTCATCTAAAACCAAAAGGTTTGAAGAAGAAGGAGGAGAAGAAGGCGTACGTGATAGCACAAGGTCCAAAGGAGATTCCCGGGATGACTGAACCCAATAATAGTCTTAACCTTATGGCGGGGAAGCAGGCCACTAGAGAAGATTACGACCCGAGGGAGCAGCTCTTTGTTCTGAAGTTGCAGGTCAAGACTAGTTTAGTGGATGCTATTGTAGATACCGGAAGTCAAAAAAATCTGATATCTGAGGCATTAGTACAGAAGCTGGGATTAAAGACGGTGAAGCATCCGAAGCCCTATCCATTAGGGTGGATTCAGAGGGAGGCGGGATTGAGTGTGGTGAACCAGTGTTCATTCAGATTTGCACTCCATGAGTTGTATATTGACGAGGTCACATGTGACGTGGTTCCGTTAGATGTTTGCCAAGTTATTTTGGGCAACCCTTATTTATGGGATAGATACGCAGTATATGATCGGCGAGCCTAAAAGTATACGTTCACCAAGGATGGCGAGCAATTCATTTTTCGTTCGGCATCTCTTCCATAGGAGACGAGCTTGGTGACGGTGACTCAGGCTAAGAGGTTGGTGAATGCGGGCAGGAAGTTCGTTTTATTGTTCATTCGGCCGTATGAAGAGCAGCTGAGTAGGATGTGCTTGTCCACCTTGAGCAAGCATCAGGAGGGAGATCTTGAAAGGTTGAAGGCCAAGTATGTGGACTTGTTTTCGGAGATCACGGGACTACCACCACGTCGAGGTGTAGAGCATGAGATTATGTTCACTGGGGAGAGTTTCTTACCTAACATAGGCCTATACCGCACATCAGTATTAGAGTCCGAGGAGATCAAGAAGCAGGTTCAGGAGCTCTTGGAGACGGGAGTGATTGTGCCGAGTTGTTCGCCTTGCGGGTCACCAGTGTTGTTGGTGCCCAAAAAGGATAGAGGCTAGCGTATATGCGTAGATTACCGGACGCTCAATAAGATTACCATTAAGAATCGCTACCCATTACCACGGATCGATGATCTTATGGACCAGTTGGAGGGAGCGAGGTTTTTCACGAAGCTGTATTTGAAGTCTGGTTACCATCAGGTGAGGATTCGGGAGGAAGACACTTGGAAGACTGCGTTCAAGACAAAGCAATGCCTGTTCGAGTGGTTGGTGATGCCGTTTGGATTGTGCAATGCTCCGGCTACCTTTATGAGGCTTATGAATGATTTGTTGCGACCGTTTATAGAGGATTTTGTGATAGTTTACCTTGATGATATCTTGGTGTACAGCAGGACCTGGGAGGAGCATCTCGTTCATGTTGAGATGGTATTTGAAGTGTTGCAGGACGGACAGCTGAAGCTCAATGGGAAGAAGTGTGAGTTCGGGAAGGATGAGTTGGTGTATCTCGGCTTCATCGTAGGGAAGGGCCAGTGGAGGATAGATCCAGGCAAGGTGGAGGTGATTACAAAGTGGCTGAGCCGAAGACAGTGACTGAGGTGAGGAGCTTCATGGGGGCTTGCTAATATTTGCGCAAGTTTATTCGACATTTTTCGACTTATGCGGCACCGTTACATGGCCTCACAAAGGCTAAAGTTCAGTTTGAGTGGGGGAGGACGCATGAGGAGGCTTTTCAGTTGCTAAAAAGGAAGATCTCGGAGGCACCGCTGTTGGCGTTGCCGAATTTGCAGCGGACTTTTGAGGTGGAGACCGACGCGTCTAATTATGCGATGGGCGCGGTGTTGATTCAGAATGGGAAACCGGTGGAATACCATTCTGAGAAGTTTTCGGGTGCTGTTGTGAACTACCCAACCTACGACAAGGAGTTCTATGCACTATATCAAGCAATTAAGCATTGGAGGGTGTACTTATTAGGGAAGGAGGTGGTCATGCATTCGGATCATAAGCCGTTAGAGTTCTTACATGCCCAGACAAAGCTGCAGCAGGCACGGCACATGAAGTGGATGTCTTATTTGATGGCTTTCAACATCATTATTAGGTACAAGAAGGGGGCGACAAACAAGTTGGCCGATATGTTATCTCGCGCACCGATAAGGTCCTTGTTGGTGGCGACGCGTATTCAGCCCTTGGTTCCTTTTGAGTATGTTCAGTTGTATGCATCCAGTAGGGACTTCGGTAGTGTGTTTGAGCAGGCGAAGGCTGGTCGAAGGGGGGAGTATGCACTTGGAGATGATGGCTTACTGTATCGTGGGACATCACTATGCATTCCGGAGGATGGTGATAGATTACAGTGGATTCGGAAAGCACATACCTCGCGTGTGCAAGGACATTTTGGCATTCAGAAAACTCTTCTCAATCTACGGCGACATGTGTTTTGACCACGGATGCTTGATGATGTGACCAAGTATGTTAGAGGGTGTAAGTTATGCTGTATTTCGAAGCCTTCTAACAGGAAGAGGGGATTGTACCTACCATTACCGGTTCCTTCTAGGCCGTGGGAGAGCATTTCTATGGATTTTCTAGGAGGGTTGCCGACTACGAAGCGCGGGCATGACTATTTGTACGTTGTGGTGGACCGGTTCAGCAAGATGGTGATATTGATTCCTTGTAAGAAGACCATGACGGGAGCGGGTGCAGCACAATTGTTCTTTGAGCATGTGTGGAAGCACTTTGGGTTGCCGAGTTCGATTATTTCGGATCGGGATAGCCGTTTTCTCGGACATTTTTGGGATTCTTTGTGGAGTTTGATGGACACTAAATTGAAGAAGAGCATGGCCTTTCATCCACAAACAGACGGACAAACAGAGGTAGTCAACCGGACTATGGTGCACATGTTGCGGGGGTATAATTCCAGGCATCCTAAGACTTGGGATGAGAGTTTACCATATTTGCAGTTTGCTTTCAATCTGGCGATTCATGGATCTTCCGGAAAGTCACCGTTTGAGACTTGTTATGGGTTTTTACCGCCGAGCCCGTTCGATCTTGTGTTTTCAAGTGAAGCCACAGTGGACGGCAAGGAGGGGAGTGAAAGACAATGTGCTCAGCGATTTCTCGAGAAGATTGCAAATATTCATGCCACGGTTGAAGCTCAATTGAAGAAATCACAAGCTAAGTATAAGGCGAAGCATGATCAACATCGGGTTCCTTGTAACTTTAGTAAAGGCGATATGGTATGGCTAAAATTGAGTAAGGAGAGGCTCAAAGGAGAAGGGAAGAAGTTGAAGCCTATTCATTATGGTCCGTTTCGGATTCTCAATCAGATTGGCGACAACACTTTTCGTTTAGATTTGCCACCTTACTTAGGCATGTATTCGGTGATCAATGCCGAGTACTTGAAGCTGTTTGAGCCTCCGTTATTGGATGACGAAGGTGATGACAAGTTGATCTTACCGCATGTTGAAGACTTATGGTTTGATAGAGAGGAGCCATTGAAAGAAGACTGCATTTTGGAACGGAAGACGACCACGACGAGGCGGGGGACAAAGGAGTCGTTTCTCATTGGACGTCAAGGTCAGGTTCCTATCAAGGCTAAGTGGTTCAACAGAGAAGGAGGGGCTCGTAAGTTCCTTCAGGTAAAGTTCTAACTTGAATGGGACTTCAAGTTCCTAAAGGGGGGACCCATGATACGGGTGTATCTTCTCTTCGGGAGCTTAGCGATCCTCATGGGAGCTTGAGGATAGATGATTCTCATGGTATCTTGAGAATAGAGTAGAGGAGTCGTGGACGAGGTCATTGGAGGCAACAAAGTCGAAGGATTCGTTAAACTGCAGGAAAAACAGTTTGGGCTCTGTCCGGTCGACCGCATGTGTCACTACGGTCGACCGCGTAGTGCACAGACCCAGACTATGTCTCTGGACTGAGAGCGGTCGACCGATGTATGCGCTGCGGTCGACCGGAAACCCTGTAATCGATTTTTCCAGATTTCGACGTTCTGACCGGTCGACCGCCTTGGGCACTGCGGTCGACCGCGTAGCGGTTCCGGGTCTGGGCCTGTTTCCTGCACTGTTTAGGATTTCTGTTTAGTATAAATAGAAACACGACTTTTCTAGGGTTGATAATTCAGTTTGTAACAGAAAATAGATCAGGGAGGTTGTTCTTTGATCTAGAGAGATTGTGAGAGAGAGATTTTGTCAATCCAATTGATTCTCATAATCTAGAGAAGGTATTTTCCTTTGCCCTAATTAAACTCTTGTGTTCTTCTGTCGTTTTCTTCTTTACCCACTCTTGATAATTCCGCAATCAAGAGTGCTCGCATGGCAACTCGTACCAGATGCAATCTCAAGCTCCCTTTCAGCGATATTTTCCTAAAGAGTCTCATACTGTCGGTTTGCTTTAGCCTTGAGATCATCAAAAACTAATGTGGTCTGGGCAGCAAGATCAGTATGATGCAATTCCTCCAAAGCCCTCAGATCTTTTTCCAATCGAGAGATGCTCTCAGAGTAGTGCTGAAACCAACGAGCGTCATCTACATATCGGATGCCGCTCAAGAAAGGCATGAGTATTGGTTTGAAAGAATCAAACGAAGCTCGTCCAGCACCAACTTCATCAATAGCCACCTTCATCATATCCTCTAAAGGTTGTACAAGAATCTTGAGCCTGGAGGGAAGGACTACTGGACTTAGAGATCTCGCAGGGGAGGTTGTGGGGGATCCCAAAATCATAGATCCTGATGCAAGAACGGTGGGTGACGACCGTGAAGAAGCTGGAGAAGCCATCGTGATGTCCAGCTGCAAAGGACTAGAAGGAAGGACCATGAGTGCTTCTGTTTGAGCTGAGCCAGGCGCATTCTCCGTCCCCACAGATTTGAGGGGAATCGTTAACGAAAGAGGTTCTTCTGGCAAAGAACTTGTCGTCACCGGCATTGATTCGGAGGGAGGAACGTCTGCTGCTTGTGGTTGGAGAGACGATGATGTATCGGCAGCCTCATGAGTTGGGGAACCTATACAAAAGAGCAGTCAGTATAAAAGAAAGAAGCACCAGAGAAATCAAAGTGTATAATTTCTACCAGTGGGGTAAAAAGGAAGATAACCGGACGCCTTGTCAGAAGAAGGTGGTGGCGCATCAGCCCAACCAGCAGAATCATTATCACCATCGCTCTCCTCCTCCTCAACATCTTCGTTGTAAGAAGAGGTCTCATAATCTAACGGTTCCTCATCATCCGTAGCTGATAATCCAGGAGAGTTTGCAGTCGTATCCATTGTAGTCATTCTGCCAGTCGTTGTACTAGGAATAATAGTCCCCGAATGTGGCAATAGTATGGAGGAAGCGGGAGATTGACTCTCATTGAAATTTGCAAGTTCATCTGTTATCTGTTCATCTGTAGGTGGTCTAACCCCTTCAGAGGGAGACATCGTAGGCAATGTCCCTGCAGGTGAAAGAGAGGTGCCAGGGGTTTGCTCTGGAAATGGTGAAATATCAAGAGGAGCCTCCATATTCCCAATCAGGGATTCATCTTCACCCTCTTCCTGATCCAAAGGACGGTGAGAGGAAAATTCTTCAGAAAATATAGCCTCCCCAGAATGAGGACCTGGGCGATCAAGATGACTTGCAGCAACTGGTTCTTGTTCTTCCCCTCCACCGGTAGATTTAAAAGCATCCGCCATAAGCTTCCGGACAGGAGGGTCTACTAGCAGTTTCCTGCGAGTACGTTTCTTTTACTGAACTTCTTCTGCTTCAGTAAGAGCCCTCTTTCCAGTCGCTTTTGTTTTTGGAGTTTCAGCAGCCGTGGGGCTCGCTACCGGGGCACTCTCTAGTCCCAATTCTCCTTCTCCTTCCTCAGCTTCATCTTCAAAATGTAAAAACTCGTTGATCCCCTTCAAACGAGATACTCGAGCTCCTTTTCGGGATGAGTACATATTTCTAATATCCCGTAAACAGGATAAGTTCAGCTTGTAATCAGGTATCCTAGAAGTTGTGTGATACCAGTTACAGAAAGCTATGGAGAGAAGAGAATTGGGTGTTTTGTGGGGCAATCTGAAGGTAGCTCCAGTGCAACCTGTGGTAGAATAATACCAAGCCCGAGCTCCTTCATATATGTTGCTCGTGACTAAAAGTTGGCTCCTCGGATTTTCAACATATAATTGGTCGTACCCAAATTGGCGAGCAAATCGATACGGTTGATACGGCTCGATTATGCATTTATCATTTTGCCTGAGGAGGAGATAACCAGGCCTGATGTTTAATAGCCAATGGAAAACTCCCCTGTCTAAACGGGTAAAACCGTTAGGACCAGCGGTATCTTGGAATACCTGCCCATATCCTCCACCATCAAAATCCGGGAAGCAGCGGAAGATGTCATAATTGAGGTCCTTCGACAGAATTTGACGGACCTTCACAACATAGGTGCCTATCCAAGTAGCCTCTTCTAATCTCTGCACGAAGGGGATAAATCCTTCCTCCGTAGAAGATGGAGCGCTCATCAAATGTGCACAATGGGAGACGTACCAGGCCATCAAGTAAGTATATGGCAAGGGTACTCGAGGATTGGGAGTCATCAGACTTTTCTTTCCTTCAGAGTCTATCTCCTTCACTTGAATGAACTCGAGACATAACTCCCTCAAACCATGCTGCAAGCAACACGTCATGGCCGAAAGTAGATTCATAGGTCTCCCGTGAGCTAAGAGGACAGCCGGATAGGCTACTTCTATCGTCACAGCATCTATCGGTCCGGTGGGGACCACACACCGCTTTAGCCACAGCATAAGAAAACCCGCCAATAAAGCCATGTCAGATATGGGCGTGGCTGCCTGATGATGGAAGCTCTCAAATTCAGTTTATGCTGGGAAGTCATCTTCTACTCCCTCGCTGACGTAGTGAACGGTGGCGTCATTAATTAAGGCCTGGATGGTCTCAGGGGTGCTCGCTTCCCGACGAGACACGTTAGCAGTCTTATGAGATAAATTCTCAAAAAGGTATTCGGCCTAAGATAACTGTTTTATACCACGCCCACACGATCCTGTCAGTTGTCTGCAGATTTGAAAATGACACATCACCTCCCATAGAGTGTCATATACATCGGGGTTCGTCTCCTTCAAAATCCTCAGCTCACTAGATCCAGGGATGAACTCTTCATAGGGTAAGTCTCCAAAAGGGAGACCCGAGACATCAAACATTTCATGCAGGACAAACCCTAATTCTCCTTCCGGCGTGAAAAATGTACAAGTCTCCGGATTGTACTTCTCCAGAATAGCAAAGAAATTATAATGGCTAAAAGCAATACCACACTTGGTAGCCTTAATAGGGCAACCAAGCCCAGATTGAGCTAATGGCCCCTCTAATTCTGCCAACACGAATTCCGTTATTCGTGCCCACCATCCTGTCTTGGTAGAATGTACCCATCCAAGAGTTCTAAATACTAAAGAGGGAAATTCTCCTTTGGCGGCCATAAATCTTCATATGAAGGTGTTGGCTGTACTAGTCGTTTCTCCTAAGGGATATCCCCGTGAGAATAAGCAGGGTTCCAAGGCTGACACTTGTCGATTATAACCGATGGTATGTACGCCTTTGTAAGTCACAACCCCAACAGCTACCCCATCCTGCTCTCTCACCAAGTCCCAATTCATGTGGCGAGGAACTAAAGCACATTGGTAATAAGAGATGGGAAACATCCTGTGCATATCAGGGAGGAAGAAGCGACGATCTCCGATTTGCCTTAGCTATTTGTAATGGCCGCCATGCACGATGTCTTTCGAGATAGTGACACGATCCCCAAATAGGAAAGCTGGTTTGGTGAGCTTCTTGCGGGATTCGGTTTCAAACTTAGCATCCGTAACTAGGACCCTAAGTACAGCTGGACTTGGATTCGAAATCAGGGTGACACGATCCTTGTCAGAATCCTGAAATACTAGGAGTTCTTGACGCAGATTGAACTACATATTTAAATCTACGCCGCCCTCACACCCAAAGTGGTGACGAAGATTAAGAGGTTCACGGGTGTAAGGCACTGCAAAAGAGAAAAGTACTTAATTAGTACTTAATCAGTCAACAGAGAAGTCAAACGAAGGAAACTTTAATCAAATCTCTAAAAAGAGAGTAAGCCTTCAAACGCACAGTTCAAAACTGGTGTTCAAAAGTTATTAACGCAGAGGTCGAACCCTGCATCAAGCCTTCAAACGTACAGCTCAAAACTGGCGTTCAAAAGTTTATTAACGTAGAGGTCGAACTCTGCGTCAAGCTTCCAAACGCACAGTTCAGATCTGGCGTTTAATTTTATCAACGCAGAGGTCGAACTCTGCGTTAAATGTCCAAACGCACAGTAGAGATATGGCGTTAAAGTTTATCAACGCAGAGGTCGAACCCTGCGTTAAATTTCCAAACGCACAGTTCAGATCTGGCGTTTAATTTTATCAAGCAGAGGTCAAACTCTGCGTTAAATGTCCAAACGCACAGTAGAGATCTGGCGTTAAAGTTTATCAATGCAAAGGTCGAACCCTGCGTTAAATTTCCAAACGCACAGTTCAGATCTGGCGTTAAAAATTTGTTAACGCAGAGGTCAAGCCTCAACGTTTCAAATTCAAAATGCAAAGTCCCAACTCTGCGTTACAGTATCAAAACGAGTCATCTTCCTCGTTCACAAGAACCCATCTAGGGTTTTCAGAGAACTCGCCGAAGCAAGTTTGGTGGCCATGAGGTTCGACACTTACCACCGACGAGGGAAGGCTATGGCGGCGGCGCTGCGGCAGCAGTTGATCTTGGACGAGAAACAGCCCTCTTCTTCGGACCCATTAAGGAAGAGAATCGGAGAAGATGAACAGGGTCACCGGAGTTAAAAACGAAGAGTCTTCGTTAAAAATCTCTCGAAAAAGAGGAGGTAAAAAGTCGAATGACTTTTGATTTGACCCTCAGCGGTCTATTTATAGACAGCCGTGAGCTGTCAAATCGGGGCGAGATTCTAGGCCCAGAATCCCGCCAAACGCGGCCTCTGTGCCTGCGTTGCTTGAACTTCTGAACGCAGAGTTCAACTCTGCGTTTTTAATGCCTCAACACAGAAAATCCACCTCTGCGTCTGTGTTGATTGAGCTTCTGAACGCAGAATTCAACTCTGTGTTTCAAATTCTTTGGCACAGAAAATCCACCTGTGCGTTCTAACTCAACCAAACAAATTCCTTGATGTTCAAAGCTAAGGCATCGGTTCAAATAAATAGAAAGAGACTGATATCAGCTATCAAGGTGACCAAAGCCGAGAAGAAACAGACAACTCCACTGTGGAGTCTATCAGATGGGTGCAGGTAGATTACAATCAACAACGCTAAAACCATCAGATTCGATTTGGAGCACCTCTCATTCTTTATTATCATCAAGGCTCAAGAGCTATTTTGTTTGACGAAGTGAATAATTAATCCGCTAAATTCTGGGATCCAAAGTATTCTGAAAATTCGTCCCAGTCAACCGCAAACTTTCAAAAACTTTGGAGGGGGTTCTGTAGGCTGTCTAAAAATCACAGTGGATAGCTAATCCCCATGGATTAAAAAGAGATTACAAAGTGATGATTCCTTCAAATCAAGAAGCAGAATTCGTCCTTGCAATCAAAACATAAGTAATTTCCAAATCACTGCATCCGCAGCCCTACAATCGCTACAAATACAACCTCATATTTGAGATGATTGATCTTGATGGCTACGACAACAACATGACTAATATTATATTAGCAACTATTAGAGATGCTGATGAGCAGTGTAATGGTTTCAGAAATAAAATGTTGGACTTAGTTGGTGAGTTACTTGGTAGAGAGCTGTGGGCAAATATTCACTGATTCCCATCAAGTCACAACAATGGAAGCTACGATCAAATAGCTTTCGTGCCGACAAAAGAGGGTTGCAAAGAGAGGACTTTTCACATGGATCGAGAAGAGTTACAATTCAACGACGCTTCCGACAGCTGATGAAAACTCTATTCAGTGGCCTTCACAATCAACAGTGAGAGTTACAATCTGACGACTTTCACATCCTATGACAAGCAAAGATCAATAATCAATAGCCTTTGCAACGTCATAATAGACGGGGTTACAAGTCAACAAGCTCTCTTAAACGCAGAGTTCACCTCTGCGTTTCTTAAATTTAAAACGCACATATCCTGTGCATTCTCCAGCAGGCACCTAACTCTGTAACGCAGAGTTAAAACACCAAAACGCACACATAACGTGCGTTTTTCAACAGACTCAACTGTGCGTCCTAAACTCTTGACGCAGAGTTGGATTTCAACACACAAGTGACCTGTGCGTCTCCAATTCCAGAACGCATGTGGCCTGTGCGTTTCCAACCTTTGACAAAGGTTTAACTCTGCGTCTCAGGCCTTAGACGCAGAGTTAAGGCCCAGAACGCCAAATCAGGCGTTTGACTTGTTCAAACACCAGTTAAACGGCCTCAAAACTGTTAGCCCACATTCTGAGGGATTTTCGCCCACTTAGGAGTGGATTTAGGGGTTGGTTACACCCCTAATCCCCCTATAAATAACCACCTTACTCAACCAAGAAGGGGTTAATCGGTTCTGGGCAGTAAAACCGCATAAGGTTGACGTGTGCTGGCATCAAAAGCGCTTAAGGTTATCAAATCTCAGCAGCCTAACCGTACGGAGGAGGAGATTTCTCTAAAGATCAACAAACTACTTAGTAGTTAGCACATCAAATCTAAGGGAATCTCTTCATCAACGGCAAATCAACTTGGCTATTAACCGAATCATCGGTTCTAACAACTCTGTTACAGAGTTTTCAACTCGCTCTGAGTTCTGAAAACTCGTTAAGAGTTCATAGTTAACTTGCAATACAAGTTAATCACATCAATCAATTATTCGGTTCTCAACCACTCTTCTTAGGGTTCCAAACTCGTTCTGAGTTCTTTACACTCGTTAAGAGTTCTAAACCGAATTCATCAAACAAGTCAATTATTCTAGTGAGATAGTACGGTCGGATCGTCAACGGAGAGCAATTTTGACACGAGCATTCGAAGGAGGCACTCCATCGCTACCAAGAAGAACCCAGTTTTAAACAAATGGGAGAATCAAATTCATTCTCCTCTCTTTTGTAATCGGAATCCAAATTGTAATCGATTTTGAGGGAATACAAGTCAAATTTTCTTTCATTGTCTTTTTACATCAAATTTCCAACAAACATTCCACAAGACTCTGTATTCCCTGATTCTAGCCATTTGGATAGTTTCGTGCAGCAGATGTGTGATGACATTCATGACGAGCCTATGGATGTTGAAACAAACAGGGATACTGAACCGGTCAATAGCGTTGAACCGACGACTCTATGCTCAGGTATATCTAAATCCGATGATGCGTTACTCGAGTAACATTTGAAAGAATTGGGGAATTTAGGATTTACTCCCCCCTTGAATTTTTTTCTTTTAGATAAATTGAAGAGTCCAGGCATAGATATCGGGACAAAAGAATCTCCTGCCCCTACCGCAGGTAAATCTAAGCTCTCCCCTCTTTTCCCGTCTTTTGTATGTATCCAACCCTTAAGTTCTCATGCAGGACCTATGTTCGAGGGACCAGTCGAGGACGAGGCCTTCCATGATATGGGTTTTGAAGAACATGCGTATATCTCAGCACCGAGTTTCTCGGGATCTGACATTAGACTGTTAGTTGACATGTTGGCGGAGCAGCCACCAGAGGGACTACAGGACCACCCTTTGAGAGTGATTCGTCTACAGGTATATATATAATTCTCTTCATTTTGTTAATTTTTTTGTTTTTGACTAACCCAGAATTGTAATCACAGGACCAGTCACTGGGACTGATTCAGTTGTGATTCCTGGCATCTCCAGTTTACCTGAGGGTAATGGGTCTGTAGGTATGTATACAATCTTCGTCACCGTGATCCTTTTCATTTGCCTGAATTTCTATTTGACTAATAGAGGAGTGTGATCATAGGACCAGCCATTATGACTGATACGACTACGGTCTCCAGCTCTGCTAGCTTGGCTGATGGTGGTGTCTCTCCTCCACCACTGAGAGGCATAACAGATTTACCTAGAGAGATTGATATACCCTCAACGACCACATCTGCTGTCATCTCAGAGCCTGTTGAGACTAGGCTGACAGAACCAACTGTAGGACCTCAGTCTACCAAGACTTCTATTGGTATTGGTATGTCTGCAATTCACTTAAACATTTTTTATCATGTTTGAGAATCTCTTACTTTTCCGCATTATTGCTTGTAGGATCTCAATCATCTCCATATGAGCATGTCCTCGCCCTTTTGGCCGATCCCGATCCCAACAAAGATATTTTCCACACGGATCTCGGTTTCTTCGTCCTCTTTTTTAACGGCATGAGCGAGAAACTTCTTCATCGAGGATATTGCTTTGACCAGTTTAGGCGTTCCCTTTCTCGCTACATGACGATGATTAGAGAAGAGGGGTATCCAGAGTTGACTGATTCCCTCACTGCCGACTTTGTTGTTCTAGAGTCTGAAATTCGAGAGTTGGAGGAGTTAAAGGCTAATGGAGCTTCTTCCTTCGTATCTTCTCAGTTGGAGCATAGACTGGCACAGTGGGGCGATCTGAGATTTTCCATTGGCAGCGAGCTTCAGTCACATGAGAGTTCTATTATGTAGATGATGGCTACTCTTGCGAGAAAGGATGCGGATAGAGCCGAGTTACTCAGTTCTTTGGATTCCAACCGCGAGGAAGTGGATAAGTTGAAGAAGGCCTTGAAGTATGCCGAGGAGTACGGTGCTATCATTGCAGAAGAGCTGGCTAGATTAGAGAGCTCTCGTGGATAGACACTTGAGAGGCTAGGATCTACGCAGGAGAGACTGATGAAGCTGAAGAATGAAGCCGTGAAGATCTTGAGCAGTTCTGAAGAATCTGTCCGAGCTGATCTGCAGGCAGAACTTGAGCAGAGTTATGCATATAGGCTTTCTAAGTTAGAATTTCATGTTCTTAATCGCCGACTGCCTTCGGGCTGATGAGCTTTTCATTGTATGCTTTGACTTGATCTATTAGTAGAGACCCAGTATTTGTTTTGATACACTCATCTTTTATGATGTTTCTGTATTGATTGCGAATCCAATGGATACAATATTTACAGAATTTTTGGCAAATTCTCAGCCATCAACGGGTTTGATGTGCCTTTACCGATTACCGTTTGAATCATGCTAGCATGCGGATTGTTTTAGTCCGTTCCGCATGTAACGTTGTGCTAAGAGTATTAATTCACTTAGACTTGATGCTATGATTTTGAATACATAGACTTCACTGTTTCTTATAGGGAAAAGGTACCAGCATCGCGTATTAGACGACGACTTATCCCTTTCTTAGGCTTCGGGATAAAATTCCCCAGGTTTGGACTCTGGTGTCTTTTTCAATCGGCGAAAGACTAAATCGGCGATGTGTGTTAGACATAGACTTTAGGATTTTTGGCAAACCCCCAGCCTTCAACGGGTTTGATGTGCCTTTACCGATTACCGTTTGAATTGGGCTAGCATATGAATTATTAAAACCAGTTTCACATGTAACGTTGTGCTAAGAGTATTAATTCACTTAGACTTAGTGCTATGATTTAGAGTACATAGACTTCGCCATTTTTACGGGAACATGGCACCCGATAACGCGTATTAGGCGTTGACTCATCCCTACTTAGGATTCGGATAAAAGTCCCTAGAATTATACTCTGGTATCTTTTTCAATCGGTGAAAGACTAAACCGGCGACGCGGACCGGCGACGCGTGTTAGGCGTAGGCTTATCTCTATTTAGGAGTCGAGATAAATTTCCCCGGGCGTAAAGTGCGCGGATTGGAAGTTGGGAATTGTGTCTTTTCTCAGGGTAAAGACGGAAAATGGAAGAGGAAGAATTTTATATTCTATCTCCCGGCACTGAAGAGGAAGAATTTTATATTCTATCTCCAGTTGGAAAAGAAACTCGATATGGGATCTCCACCTCCAGAATCCGAAAAGATGAAACTAGGAATGGGATCTCCATTCCAAGAATCAGAAAGATTCAAACAACCCTAACTTTTATAGGATTGGTTGCTTGATCCAAGAGAAGAATTCCTCATTTAGTGAGGGGAAATCCCGGTTTCAACCCTAACTTTTATAGGTTTGGTTGAAAAGAGAAAAGATAGAAATTTGTCGTTTATCAAAAGGGTTGACTTGATTTTAGTCCTAACTATCTGCAGGTTTGACTAAGTGAGGTCGGAGACAATCCTAACTTCTATAGGTTTGATTGCTCGAATTGGAAGTGGACCTCTCATTCATGGAAGGAATCGAGAGGAGAATTTGGCTTTGGCCCTAACTTTTATAGGTTGGACCTGAAAGCAAAGAGAGTGGTATACCAGAAGCAATGAAAATGTCGACTCGTACTATCACTCAATGGAGGACTTCCATGCTAAGTGATTAGGACCTAACATGTTAAGTCCGAAAACTACCAATGACTGGCGGATAGAAATTTTGGTGGACCCATTGTCGATTGATTTGATCAGTGGATAGCTTTGCGAGGAAGGATTAATCTGTCAAAGGATTGAATCTCGTCTCACAAAATAACTCATGAGAGTTAGAGAATTTGATAACAATAAAAGGAAACCTTCTGACATTCAGAGTTTGAACGTGGATCTCTTATTTATCACTTTTACAGTGATTGGGTAATCCCTAAGAATACCACATGTGGTATTCTTCCGAAAACTTTCCGATACATTGGTTATCCTAAAGATACTAAAGGTAGTATTTTTTTAGGAACTTGCCATTTATCGGTATCATAAGCCGGTTGCCATCCTTAGTAACCAGGTGATATGCGCCACTCGAATAGACTGTCTCTACTACGAAGGGTCCTTCCCATTTGGGTTCAAACTTGCCTTTCTTCTTGGAGTTAAGGATCATAGGCCGTCTCTCAGTTAAAACCAAATCTCCTTCTTTGAAACTCTGTTGTCGAACCTTCTTGTCGAAAGCTCGAGAAATTCTGGCTTGGTAAAATTCAATATGTTGTTGAGCTTCTAAGCGCTTTTCATCAAGCATTTCGAGTTCCTCAAGGCGTTTCTGATGTTGCTCTTCGGTCGCCATTTGAGTCGCGAGGGCGATTCAAAGTGACGGGATTTGAATCTCCAATGGAAGAACAGCTTCACATCCGTATACTAGAGAATATGGGGTCGCTCCCGTCGATGTGCGCATCGTGGTACGATAGGCCAATAGAGCCGCGCCAAGCTTGTCATCCCAATCTCGTTTATTAGTTTTCACGAGTTTTGACAAAAGCTTTATGATAGTCTTATTGAAGGCTTCAGCCAATCCATTCGCTATGGGATTGTAAGCTATCGACGAGACGTCCTGAATTTTGAACTTCTCGCAAAACTTGATGAAGGCGTTGCTGACAAACTGAGGACAGTTGTCATGTATGATTCGCCTTGGGACACCATGCCGGTAGATAATATGGTGTTTGATGAATGCGATGACGTTGCTTGTTTTAACTTCTTTGAGCGGAATCGCTTCAGCCCATTTGGAGAAGTAATCAGTAATTGCTAGGATGAATCGGTCACCCTTGACTGACGGGGGATTTATAGGACCAATAATATCCATTCTCCAAGTTTCAAACGGCCATGACGTAACCGAAGGATGCAGATGCTCCGGAGGTTGGTGCATATAATTCGCATGTACTTGACACGCATGACACTTCCGGGCATACGCAACTGCGTCATTCATCATGGTGGGCCAAAAATACCCCATTCTTCTGATGCGGTCATAAAGCTTGGGGCCGGGTTGGTGTGCACCACAATCCCCTTCGTGTGTCTCTTTAAGGACTTCTTCAGCTTCTTTAGTCGATAAGCAACGTAGTAATAATCCATCGTACCCCCTGCGGTATAGCGTTCGATTCTCCGTATTATAGTAGAATCTCGGTGCTCTTCATCAGATTGAATCCCTTTCCTTCACGTCTTCTGGTAAGAATCCATGCAAAACATAATCGATGATAAGGAAACGCCAATCTCGGGGTTCAAAATCGACCTGAGTTGAGTATGTTTCCTTAATATCTTCTTCTTCGCCATCTTCATCATAGATTGGCCCTAGAAGTTGGTGAGTCCTTACTGTAACAAATTGTTCTGTTTTAGGAGGCTGCGCCAGGGATATGGCTAATGCTGCTAACGCATTTACGTAGGCATTCTGCAACCATGGAATGTGTTCGATAAAGAATCCTTCAAATGATTCTGCCATCTCTACTGCCATCTTATGATATGGTATTAAATCCTGACTTCGGACCTCATACTCTCCTTGAACTTGCTTAACTATTAGTTGAGAATCACCGAAGGCTTCAAGATACTCAACCCCCAGTTCTTTGGCGAAACTGCGTCCTATGAGTAGTGCATTATATTCGGCTACGTTATTTGAGCACGGCTCAGTCAACGAATAAGCTCGAGGCATCACATGTTTTCCCGGGGAAACTAAGACAACTCCAACTCCAGAAGAAATCTTAGAACATCCAGGAGCACTCGCTACATTAGTTGCTCGAGAAGCACCATCGAAGGACAAGCGCCACACCTGTTGGTGCGAAGTTGCGTTGACTTCGTGGGTTTCATCTGGCAGATCGTCATATATTTCGGCAGTATCCGTAGTTGGGTTAGCTGCCAGGAGATCACAAATGGCCTGCCCTTTTACCGACTTCTGTTGTTTAAAGTGCAGGTCATATTGGGATAGGAGCAAGGCCCATTTTACTAACCGCCAATTCATGAAAGCCGACTGTATCATGAACACTCGGACTGGGTTAACTTTAGAGATAACATAAATGGTCTGTCCAACCAGGTAATGCCGCATCTTCTAAATTGCGAACACCAAGGCGAGGCATTCCCTCTCAATCATAGGATATCGAGATTCAGCACCTACCATGGTTCGGCTTAAATAATATACCGCCTGCTCATGACCGTTATCGTCGTCTTGTGCAAGCAGTGCACTTAATGAGTAGCTCGTCGCCTTAACGTAAATCAAGAACGGTTTGCCCGACTTTAGTGCAACGAGTACAGGAGGTTTTGAGAGATATTCTTTAATACTCTCGAATGCCTTTTGACAAGCGTAGTCCAATACGAATGATACGCCCTTCTTTGTGAGTTTGGAGAATGGTTGGCATTTTCCTGAGAGGTTCAAGATGAACCGGCGGATATAAGCTAATCGCCCTTGCAATCCTCTGAGCTCCTTGAGGTTTCTCGGAGGTTGCAATTCGTTAATTGCCTTTACTTTATCAGGGTCGATGTGAATACCTTTGGTGGTAACGACGAATCCAAGAAATTTACCACTGCACATTCCGAGGAAAGACTTGGTAGGATTCATTTTCAATTGATGGGTCCGCATCAGATCGAACATCGTATTCAAGTCTTTGATGTGATCATTCTTATCACAACTTTTTATGACTAGATCATCCATGTAGCATTCGACGGTCTTCCGGAGATGCTCCTGAAAAATCTTTGACATAGCTCTCTGATACGTGGCATCTGCATTCTTTAAGCCGAAGGACATGACCGTGTAGCAAAAAACGCCGAGGGGTGTTCTAAACGTGGTATGCTTTTCATCATCCGGATGCATCTTTATTTGATTATAACTAGAAAACCCATCCATGAAAGACATTCTCTCGAACCCACATGTATTGTCAATGATAACATCTGTGATGGGAAGGGGGAAATCATCTTTTGGGCAGGCAGCATTGAGGTCTCTAAAGTCGATGCAAACCCGGATTTTCCCATTCTTCTTAAGGACCGACACAATATTGGCAAGCCATTCGGGATGTTGCTCTTCCCTGACAAAGCCCGAGTCAATAAGTTTTTTAACTTCGGACTCGATTGCCTCTATTTGCGGACGAAACCGTCTTTGTTGTTGTTTAATAGGTTTGACATCCGGCTTAATATTAAGACGATGCATCGCCACATTTGGATCAAGCCCTGGCATATCTTCATAATTCCAGGTGAACACATCGATATACTCCCTGATAAGAGAGATTAACTCTTCTTTCTCATCGGGCGGGAGGCTGTCGCTAATGAATATTGGCTTCGGATTATCCTCGTTTCCCATATTCACTTGGACAACTTGATCCTCAGTAGGAGGTTCTCTTTGTTCAAACCTATCGCCGTACTGCATGTTTAGGTGATGAACCCAAGGATCTTCCCAAGTTGGTATTTGATCGTCTTCCTCTATTGTCGCCGGGTCAACCGTAGTCATGTTCGATATTAGCTTTTTGAACATTTCTCCAAGACTAGCGTCGGAATCCCAAGCTGAAGAATCAGAAGAATATCTGTTTTTATCTTTGTTAGCAATTTGATCAATGACTTGTCAGCAACACTCATCATCAGATGAGGAGACATAGCCTAAACCTCTTCTGTGGCAATAATAATCATCGGGTTTTCCTTTTGGTACATAGGCCATTCGAGGCGGAACTCGCGGACCTCGACCAAAGCAAAGACCTTCTCCGAGCGTAAAGTCATATCCATACTTCTCCATGAGATCACGCGCTTTTGCATTATATCTAAATAGATGAGGGGCAGGTTTATCATTATCATCTTCCTCTTCCAAGAAGTGGTCTGGTATCGGAGATTCTCTTCCTTTACCATAGATAACCTCCTTTTCACCCCTGTCTTTGCAGGAATGACAAGTGTCGTTCCGAATGGATCCTGTACCTGCTTTTTCGTCATACAAAATGATTGAAGCGGCATATGCAAATCAGGGTTATCATACAACCCCTCTGTGATATTATCAAGACACAACGAGTACTCTAAATCATCATTTATTGCAATATCTTCGGCAAGTTGCCAGTTACAACTACTTTCTGATGATTCTTCATCGCCAAGATTGATTACAATGGGTATAATGTCATTAAGGACAAAACCACCATCATAATCAAACCCAGTTTCGGTATCAGCTTCATCTCTGCTGTCCGTTCCTTGGGCCGATGGTTCAGTATCGGATTCGGCACCGTATAGAAGGGAATCAGTAAAATAGTTCTCCAACCCCTTAAATGGTTACTTATCCGCGACCACCGTCTTGACTTCATTATTAGTGTCCACATATTTAAGGCACTGATGAAGAGTTGATGGGACTATAAGGTTACCGTGGATCCAGGGTCGACCCAACAGTAGATTATAGGAAGTTTCCGCGTCGATCACGTAGCATGTGACTTCTGACTTCAAATCCCCAATCTGGCACTTCACTCGAATTTTTCCCAATGGTCGGGACCTACTAGTGTTGAATCCGTAGATCGTAGTGCCTGTGGAGGCTAGCTTACTAGCCGATATTCCGAGATTATACATCAATCGGAGTGGCATGATGCTGACAGCGGAACCCGGATCGACTTGGATCCGGTTGACAACGCTGGAGCCAATATGCCCGGTGAAGTATAAGGGCCGATCATGCTTTGAATTCTTCGCCTGCATGTCTTCTTTGGTGAAGGAAATGCAGGTAAAATGATGTGCCGCGAGATTGTAGTGTTGGACTGACGGCTCTGGTTCTTCAAGAGATGGCTTGATTCGGGTCAAGAAAGCTTCAGAATTAGCTAAGGCTTCTTGCAAGGCTTCCTTTGTGTCTTTTGATAGACACAATAGCTCATACAGGGTTATTCTAGCCGGTATATTAGCCAACTGCGCCATAATATCAAAATGGGGCGGAGAGTTTGAATTCCCAGGTTTGTCTCTCCTAATCGGATGATTGAATCGAGACTGCTTCGAGTTTTGACCTTCTTGGCATAACGGTTCTTTCCCCTTTTGCTTTTGTTGGACCTTCTCTGCAACTACCGGTGTTGGGGGAGTTATGACAATTCCCATTTCCGTTAATGTTTTGGAAGGAACAGTTTTGGTTACCCCCTGCTTAGCCAATTGCTCGGAGGCATCCGGATATTTGAAGTGGTATTCATTCCCACTCCTGGTAGCAAAAGTCTCCTGTTCATCTTCAGAAAGCGGGAAGGCTGGAATTCTGTCGTCATCTTCTCCTGGAATAGCAGAAGCTCCATAACAAGACTTACCTTTTCCTTTTGACTTTTTCTTGAAAGAGGATCCAGTCCATTGTTCATCTCCAATTAGATCGGGGTGAACCCAAAGAATCTCACCATTCGAGGCTGTGTGCGGCACAAATCCTCTCTGGCGCTGCTCGTGAGGATCATCGTTCACTGTTTTCACTGTCACGTTTATTACTGGCTCATGCTGGAACCAGTTCAAGGGAACAGATCCGAAGCTAATCGATACTGCATTCGCACCCACTTTCTTCTCCTTAGGTTGCTTCATAGTGATGACCCCGACATCGATTAGAGCTTGGATCTTATCCTTAAGGGCGTAGCATGCCTTGGTAGGATGGTGCACCGCTCTATGAAACGCGTAGTATTTTGGATTATTAATTCTTTTATCATCTTCCTGATCCTGGATCGGAGGCAACTTGATCTTGTTGTTCTCTATAAGGTATTTGAAAATACCGGGAACTTCATCCTCTTTGAATGAGTAAACCTTCGGGAATTTTGGTTCCGAAGTCTTCTGTTTCTGAGGCTATTGTTGCCATCTTGACTGTTGAGACGCTTTCTGTTGCTGTTGCGGTTACGCTTGCACTTCGAATGTTTGGTTCGCGTCCACCACATTCGCTTGTGCCTTTCCTTTACCTTTAGGAACAAAGTTCTGTTGTGGAGTATTATTTACCGCTTGACCCCTTTCAGTCTTCTTCCTTTTAAGGAATCTTTCGGCTCGTTCTCCTCGTACTTTCAAGTCTTTCCAGGTCTTTGGTGGTGCCATTCCTATAGCTTCGAGAATGTCCAATGAAAGATTATTGTGACAAGTCTCGAGGATGAAGTCTTTACTGACCGGATCTCTGCAGTTCATTGCTTTGTTCCGGAATCTTTTGACGAAGTTTTCGACCGTCTCTCCGTTCTTCTGTTTTTCATCAAATAATGTACCGATCAAAATCTCAGTATCGTCATCAAAGAAGTTTGTCAAAAACATGTCCTCCATGTTATCCCAACTGTTGATACTTCCCGGCTTAAGGCGGCATACCAATTGAAGGCTGCTCCGCGGAGAGTGCCAACGAATGGCTGCACCATTAGAGGTTCATTCCCGGAGATTATTCCTAAATGAGACTTAAAATATATTAAGTGCTGGGTAGGGGAACCCTTTCCATCAAATGGCATAAAATTGATTAAATTAAACTTCGCCGGGTATGGAATTGATTCCAACTCCCTTGGATATGGACACGGTATTCCGGACCTTTTTACTTCTTGAGCACTCATCAATGCATTGATTTTGCTCTCTAAATCCTTTATCTTCTTGTCTTCACCTGTATCTGTCTTCGAATGGTTTCGAGGAGAAGTAACGTGGTCTTCTTTGTATTGTTATCATCCGAAGGACTACCCCCAGTATTATTATTAGCAGGAGGAATGTTCATGTTAACATTCTCATCTACTTCCCGTTCGTTGTCACCCTGATGAGTGATTCGTAGGGTTGTCCTGCACTTGATGCGGTGTCATCGGAAGCCATCGCTGAGCAAGCATCCGAACAAGCATCTGAGCAAACATCCGAAGTTTCATCATCTGAAGGGAGTCCCTTCTTCATTCTCTGGTAATCCCTTCGCCTATTGGTCCCCGATCGTAATCGATTTATACGCTGGGATACTGCGGCAAACTGATCCGGGCTAAAGTGTCGCGTTGACTTCCCTCTCCCGGTCATATTGACGGACACTTCTGGAAATTCATCCTCTTGAAGAGCAGGTTTCCTTCTACGGAAGTGTCTTGGTCTGGCCTCGGACATTCTGGTGGAGATTCTCTCGAACACCGAAACTCTTCGTGGGGCTTTAGAACAGCAGCATTCTGATAACACTGCCTTGATTATGTTGGCACACAGACAATGAGAATCCGTGTCTCGAACGTTTCTTTTTCGGGGTTTATTCGTACCCCCAGCCTTATAGTACAACTCGTCAGTTTGATGACTGGATCAACCCATAGGGTGTTGGCACGACCTCCCAGGTACAACATCATCATCGGACAAATATGTTTCCTTCTGGGGATATGACGCCTTTTTGGCATCTCTAAGAGTCACGCATTCGGATTTACGCTTTTGTGAGCGTGGAATTCTAACGGGCTCTTGAACTTCGCCTCGCAATCCGATGCGGTCGGTAACAGGGGTTTTCCCTTTATTATCATTCTTAGGGGGATTAGTACAACCCCCAATCCGAACTGTTGCTTGGGTACCTTCTAAAGGTCCTAACCGCTCCTTCACAGGTGCTTTACCCCAATTTTCATGTAAAGGACCGAGGCGATCTTTCAAAGGAGGGCCGAGGCGATCTTTCGAAGGAGCTCTAGCTTTGATGAGCTCCATGTTACCACATGGCTCCATAGGAGGTGCGGGAACAGGGGAAACAGGCTCTGAGGTCGACGAAGTTCGGATGGTAACTTCGTTCATTTTTGCCTTAAGTGTTGGCTTTGTCTTCGGCACCCACACCTGTTTGCGCTTGGGCGGTTTCTCAACTGTCTCTTCCTTTTGCATTTCTTTCACTTTCTGCAAAAGGACTTGGGCATGCGCAAGCAATGCGTGACGCTTCTTGATTCGTTCTTCAAGGGTGGAGCGGGTCCTCTTGACACGAACCCATTCGTTCGTTTCTGTCTTGGAGGAGGTGTTGGTTGCTCGCCGATGTTGTTCTCGGCGTTGCCTGGATTTCAGATCCTTAGTATAGCGGATCCCGTCCATCGACTCCGAAGCCTTGGCCAATTGTCGTGCAAGACGTTGACGCTGTCTTTGGCGCGCCCTCTTTGACAAAGTTGGAGCGCCTTCAGCGGTTACCTTCACGGTGGAGGGGAGAACCGGATCTGCAGCTTCAACCACGTCGGACGTTGTAGGGGCGTCGCGGGGTGTGAGTTCAGCAACGACGAGGGGATCACGGATCTTCGACCCTGAGGTCCCACGAGCGTTCCTGGAAGAGGAGATCTTCCTGTGCCTGCTTGGAGAGGCGGATCTGGAGGAGGAGGAAGAGAGGTACTCTTCAAACTTTTGCTGATCGAACTCATATTCGATCTCTTCATTCACCCGGATCTTGAATGACGGTTGCGTCACGACAGCCTCGGCAGCGAGGCTGTTGGCTCCCACTGTGGTCGCCAGTTTGTTTTCGGTAAAAGTTGCCTTCATTGCTGAATTCATTATAATATTAATCGTTTACAAAGAATTCGAATTTTAACAAAAGAAAATGAAAGATTACAACTTTCTCGAAAAATAACGCAAGATCCGTTAGTTGTTTCTTGCTTGCGTTGGTCTTTAGCCGGTGACGGGAACATCGATATCCGTGGACTACCTGACAATCAGATCAGATCCAGAACTCCGTCGATTTGCGAAGGAATCTAGAAGCAGAAGCGCTTATCTCGACAACGGCGAGATAATTGCTCTTCGTAGGATTACCGCAACGGGATAATTCTAAGGAACGGATGCGGGTGATGTAGATCTAAAGAAGCTTTCTCTCCTGTGTTGAAGAACTCGATCAATCTTCAATCCGGCAGGGCTTCGCCAATTCTCCAAAATTCCAGATCTGAAAAAATGAGGACCCTGGGGCTGTATTTATAGGCACCAAGAAAGTTCGGGCGGTTAAAACCGTACAACGGTGGATTTTTAGGCCTGGAGACACCCCTGGGTGTCTCAGCCAGGCCGAGACACCCCGAGACACCGTGGGGTGTCTCGTTTGTGCCGAGACACCTCGGGTGTCTCAACTCAGACTGAGACCCTTTTTCCGTACACTTGTCCGTTTCCGCCGTAATTTCTTTGTCCGAACTCGGATTTGAGTGATTCAAAGTACGTTGGAAAGCCGACGAGGAGTTCTATAAGCTCTGATGATTTAGTCATCGTGGATTAAACTGGGATATGAGCGGCGTTCCGCCTTTTGTAAGCGACGCAGGGCTCCCAATCAATTCGTATCTTCGTCATTCCGAAATTCCGTTATTTCACGTAGTTCGTCGATTCACTTCAATCGTTCATTGACGTCAATCAAGCTTCTGTGAACCGGATAGTGACGTTTACTACCTTTTCTTAGCGCTGAGCTGTTCGTGGAGACCTATAGGCAATTTTCGATGCCTACAGGCAGAAACCCCATTCTTGACTTTGGACGAATACCAAAAAACCCCTTAGCTTTGAAAATATTAGAAAATCCTACTTAAGTATAAAGATTATCGCAAAACCCCCTTTCAACTTTGAGAATTTATCAAAAAACTCCCCCTTTTAGATTAAGTTGAAGGGTTTTTTTGACAAAAACTCAAAAGTTACAGGGGATTTTCTGATAATACCTAAACTTAAGGGGCGTTGTCTGATAGTTTTAAACGTTAAGGAGGTGTTTTCCGATAGTCGTCCACAGTTACGGTGTTTTAATGAAAAGCCCAAATTTCGGAGACCAAATTGCCGGGTATTAACATCAACCTAATTGACCCGGCCACCACGTGCTGCGTGCGTGAACCTTTCCTGTAGAAGCCATATCCTGATTTGAGATTATCATACCACATATAAAAGAATAATTTGGAATCAATATAAGGTTATGCTGGGTATTTATGTACAATATGACATCATGAGAGCACTCATATCATGAGAATGTCGAAAACGGATATAGAATGCCGGAAAATTAAAACGACTTATATAATTTAAAAGAAAACTGTAAAATATAAGAACAGCCCATCATTTCATTTTGCAGATAATATACATTGTTAACTTATACAGAAGGCAGAGTGCCACATTTGCACTCGATAATCTACCATAACCTCTGAAGCATGTAGCGGCCCACGCACACTGGTAGTATGCAGTGATCTGCTGTAGGATTTCTTTTCCCGATGCCATCTAATCCATATTCTTGCTTCAGAAAGTCACCAGCAACAACCATGGCCAGGGCCGACTAGATGAATAGCTGGAGTTTGCTGCATCAACAAACCCATAAAATGAAAGCCGAAACGCCATCCTTCTTTCTTCTCACCTGGGATTGAAATTCAACACAGAGCAAACGAAAGATGAGAGTAGAATGAATAGGAGGGTGTTAATTTATATAGCTTGATCTTGGGGTAGGTAGAAAACTTTGGTTTCGAAGCGTGGGCTACTCGTGACCTCCAAAATTGTTATAGCCCGTGACCTCCAAAAGCGATATATTTCGCTGAGACCTTTTTCTTCCATTCTGAGCTGCTCTCTGTTTTCATCAGCTTTGTACAAATTTACAAGCAAACCCCACGTGAACTGTGTGTATCTACTACTGTGTATCTACTATCTAACGAGTGGGTGCCCTGTTAGAACCGTGTCCTTGTAATTTTCTTTTGTTTGAATAATAACAAACATGAATTTGAATCTGATCGGGTGTTTGAGATGAATTGTGCAGATTTATACAAGTTCTGCCACGCCCCCGGCCTGTGAGTTCATGGGTCGATGCAAGTCGTGTGAACCATAGAGTGCAGCACGACGTTTGGCTCAATTCGCTATCAAAATTGATTAGCCAATGTTATACTTGGCTTAGACTATTCAATCACTTAATTAATATCTGATGTGGGACTAAATCTTGGGGGAATTACAATACCTAATTGCAAGTAGATTGCAATTTCACTATTGAGAATAGTTTTTGACAAAACTCAGAAGGTAGTAACATCAAATGATAGTTTTGGAATTTGCAAAGCTTTCGTGTGTGTGTCACACACTATCCATGTATCCAAACACAGGTCACGACAAGGACGTCGCGTAATTAAGGTGAGGTGATTGTAATAATTCTAAGATTTAATCCCATATTAGATATTGATTGAGTAATTAAATAGTCTAAGTAATAGGTCTTCAAAGCCAATATGTAATATTGACAAGTCAATTTTGTTAGTGAATTGAGTTAAACCACACATTGCACTCCGTGGTTTCCACAGCTTACATCACTCCAACAGGCTCGCGGGCCTAGGGCATGACAAAGTCATCCATTATAATTCTTTCATCGATGAAGAAAAAGTCCGGAGAGGAGCTTCGATCCTCATCGATGAGCATCATCTCTCATCAATGAGACTGCTAGTGAGATTATCGATCATAAATAACCATCAATTAGAAAAAGTTCAAAGCTCATTTTTCATAGATGGGCACGAGCGCTCATCGATGAGGCAAGGTCATCAATGAGTCCTCATGCTTCTCAACGAGACTGGAGCTAGTATAACATTTCAAGATTAAATTACAACCGTTTATTGCAGTAGTGTATAAGCATTCTCTCAGTCCTTTTTCACAGAAGTTCACGACCTAATTAAGAAAGAAAAAGAAAGAGGGGAAGAGAAAAAGCTAGGGCTACTAGTTTGCAAGAGAGATTCTGTTGATGTACTAGTGATCACACAGTCAGTATGTATCCAAGGTAGGATAATTTCGATAAGGTAAAGGAGATTGATGAGGAGGTCGCCTTCTTCTTCAACTTTATGTCTGGTTCTTGAATTGGGGGGCTGAGAAATCTGCACATATAGAAACTCGTGAGAGGACGGTGATTGGTTCTCCCGTTGTACCTCCGACGATCAAGTTAAACGATAAACTTGAGTGGAAGAAGAAGCAGAACTTAGAGCTCTCTTTCTTCTTTTTTTGGAATAGCCCCCCTACGCTAAAAGGCGAATAGTACATGTATATATATTGTCAGAGAAAGATAGATTGGACACTTTGGCCGAGTACGGAGAAGTGATTGTGAGGTATGGGCTGGTGGCTGCGTCAGCACCCACTTTACGGGTGTCAGTTGGCTCCTGGAGGAAGGATCTCCTCAGCATTAAATGAGAAGAGAGAGGGAGTAGGGACTTGTAGCTACGTTAGCACCCACTTTATAGGTGTCGGTAGGTGGTTAGGGGAAATATCATTTTAGCATTGGAAATATCATCTCAGCATCAAATGGAGAGTGATCGACGGCGTAGTAGAGCTCATGTGATATGATGAGTCATAAAGACTATTGGGGCTAGGGTCATGATGAGTCATGTCCAGTGTTGACCATGGTGCTAGCGTGTGACCAGAGGGAGAAGCCCGAAGCAGATATTATCCTCCAGTTTCATCGAGAAGTAACGCCCATCGAGTCGTCCTCGTAGGATATTGAATATAAGGTCGAGTGGGCTCCAGGCGAGTCGACTTCGACAAGAGGGTCGACTGATCCCGATTCTTGAGTCATCATAAAGAGTATTGACTTGACGAGTCAGCCAAGTTAGGACCTAGGCTTGGGCCACCAAGCTGGTTGGGTCCTTGCTTGCGGAAATACACACGCCGGGTTATCCATTATTATAGATTTTAAATATTGTATTTGTGGATAGGATCAAAGAACAATTGTTATTATCCGTTTAGGTGGGTTTTCGGTTGTGTAACAGCTCCCACACGTTTAAGGATAACCTCACATGTTTATGGATGACCCCAAAGAGTTCTAAAAACCAATCTTATCAGAAAACACGTCGGGAGCTGACCTGGGCGCGAGTCACTTCGAAGTGACTCAGAATTTCCGAGTCACTTTGAGGTGACTCGGATTCTCCGAGATAGTTTATACTGTCTCGGGCATTTTAGTTTTAATTCTCTCGTCCGATCTCGGAATGAAGTAATTCAAGATACGTTGGAAATCTAACGAATAGAGCTACAACGTTTGTCTTTTAAGATTTTTCATATTCAAATATCATCATGGTTAAAATTTTAATTATTCGTACGGGTCACTCTAGAGTGACCCGCACATGTGCAAGCCAACTTGAGCCCTCCTGATTATATTTGCTTCGTCGTTTCATACGTTTCGACGTTTCACGTGCGTTCCTTCGCTTCTTTTTACAGCATCGGGTGATCCTCTTTGACTTGGATAATCCTCTCTAGCTCGGATAATAGAGTTCATCGCATTCTCTCCTTTTCGAACTACGTGCGGGAACCTATAGACAATTTTTAACGCCTACAAAAGGGTATGAAAACTTTCTAACATCATCATCATCTTCTTCTTCTTTATTATTATAAATATTTGTTTAATGGAACTCACATCTATTTCTATCATGTAGTACCTAGTCTATATGTAGCTAAACAATACTTCCGTGATAGGATTCATTCAACTTAATTGCAAATATTTTTGAGCTAGAGGTAGCCTAAATAATTCTCCTGCAAAATCTACTTGATTTCATTCAAATTTCTCTACTATAATTCTATGGAAATCAGGTGACATGAGTTGCATATTTTGATGATTATATGAAACCTTGGAGCTGTAGAAAGTCTTAGATGATCCGATCTATATATACCTGTCAATTAAACGGCTAATATGCTTTTCATTTTGATATTGCTACTTCGTTTTCTAGAACACTCAAAATTGAAAGAATTTCTAGAGTTAAGTAGCGTGAACTGTACTTTATAGAACCCTCCCTCTGTTGCAAGAGATAAGTTTGTTTGTCCTTTATTGCAATTTCAGTCGATTGGATAATGACATTTCAAGGACAATGGTGTTGGGACAAACCCGGGGTCCAATAGAGCAGGATCGCAGCAATAGTAGAGCAAAAGTAGAGATAAAATATTGGACACACAGATTTACGTGGTTCGGCACTTGATTACCTACGTCCACGGGCAAGGATAGAAGAATTCACTATGAGGAGAAAACTCTAGAGTTACAAACTCTCTCTCTTTACAAGGAGAAACTCTCTCTATTTTTTCTCTCTCACTCTTCTATAGAAGAAGTTGTTTCTGGGATAAGATTTCCTTAAGGATTTGGAGCCTATTTATAGTTTTTAGAAAAATACTATGTACAATAAAATATTAATATTTTACTGTAGCAGTGGGCCCCACCATTTTGTTTTCTTTTTCCTTTTTAAAATTGGCTGCTGGATGTGAAGGGTTCTTTCAGTGCTTGGCTTCATTAGGCGCCTGACAAATGGTGAGAAACCAAATATTTCGGAGGTAAAGATTGTTTCTCTAGTGATTACAGTGTAGAAGAATGAGCGTCAAAACATTAAAAATTGAAATTTTTATTCCAACGATATGACTTGATAATTATGTTTCGCAAGAACAGTAAATTGGAAGTAGTGTTTGGATCTCTACCAAGTTGAACATGAAATTGAGACACCACAGCTTTTAAGTTGTTAAGACTTGTTTAATATTTGAAACAATTAAAGGCCATATTTTTTTTTTTTTTGAGAAAAAAATGGGAGATCCCCTAGTGTTTCATTAAAAAGAGTTTAATAAAACATATAGATATAAAAATATATCACTCCCCTGACAAAATATCAAAAACATACAAAAGGCACATCGCCAAAATACTAGTGGGTTCGGTGGAAAAGTGCATAAGCCAAATGAGGGACTATTTGCTAATTAGATCCTCCCTCATGATCGCCCGTTGACACATCATGTCATACAACTTATTGATCATTGTAGTAATCATGAACATGATGCGCAATTCGACATGAGTTAATCATGCAATAACTCCGTCCCTCACCTCTTCTAATAAGCAATACATGATCACAAACTCCAATTGCATTAGCATCATTAGAGAAAACTTTCGACAATCGTTTCGTCACATCCAATCCTTCGATCATAGCTGAACAAACTCTTGAAGGTTGCAGAAAATAAGAATCAGTAAATCAAGAAGTCACAATGGAGGGACCCATGGACATCGCAGCTCAAGTGGCTGTATAGTTGTTTGGCCCCTTGTTCTTTTTCACACGTTGATTAATCCAACAATCAATTTTTAACTCTGCTTTTCCTGTAGACTTGGATGGCCTCTAATGACTTCAAGATTCCCTTTTCCGATGCCACCTAATCCGTAGTGTAGCTTTAGAAGGTCATGAACAACAAGCTTGTCCCGCAAGAATAAAGAAATAGGTAAGTAATTAGAATTCACTGCAATGCAATAAACAAACAACATAAAAGATTTAGAAGATTTCATACTCTAGTTTGAAAAGCCAAAACACCATTCTCTTTCCTCACTTGGATCTGAAATTAACATTAAAATGAAATAAGAGATGAAAATTTTGAATGGAGAAGCGTGACCATTTATAGCCTGATCTTGGGCCGGTAGATAGCTAAATTGTGCGCGTGAGTCAAAGAGCCCGTGATCTCCAAAAACGATCATACCCTGCTGAGCTCTTTCAGCTCACATTGTACTGTTCTCTGGCTTTTATAGCTTCTTACGAGCAAAGCACATGTGAACTGTAGTTACTGTACTATGTACTATTTACTTAAAAACAAAAAAAGATTCCCGATATGAGGGTGAAAGAGTCAAAAAGTTTCATTCAAGGGACCTATCTGCAACAACAGAACTACAGGGTTCACCCGCAATTCAGCGACAGTACGGGGGTCTATCTGCAATTTACTCTAGTTCTAACTCCTGCAACAGAGCAGGACATCGAGCATCAAAACAAGCCACATGCCTTTGAGATCTGCTGTCTGTGGCCTTTTGACTTTACACGTGTTTTAGCTTGTTGATAAGTATGCTCACAAGGATACATTTTCATATAAATTCTTGAATATATAAAGAGAAATATGGAGAAACTTGGTCCCAAGTTTTTCCATTGAACTTGGTAGTGAGGTGGCCAAATCCCCACTCTACATCACACCTTGAAGAGAGAGCCACAATCACTATTCACCTACTTTTAAAAAGAGGCTCCATTTTCAAGGTGTGATGTAGGGGGGTGATTTGGCCACATCACTACCAAGTTCAATGCAAGAACTTGATACCAAGTTTCTCCATATTTCTCATATATAAAATATGTTTAATTCAAACAAACCTGAGGCCACCCATTATGCAACATCGCATTTCTAACCACTGACAGAATAGCTTCAACTTTTTCAAATGCGTTAGTATCATTAAGAGAAAACGCAATGGTATCCTCTAAGTCCAAATTCTCTAATCGAAACTTGGGGGAAAAAATCTTAATAACGGTTTCTGAAAATATATAAGACCCAAAAAAGATCCTGCCATGCCGAGAACAAAGATATATACTTCTCTATATTTGTAGGAGGATCCTTGATGTGAGAAATTGTTCTATAGCATGTTTTTAATATGTTTTCTAATTTGTTTTGGTAACAAGTTATTAGAATTACTAATCTATTTTGGTAATAGGATTCCAAATCTGTTTTGGTAATAGATTATTAGCATTCCTAATCTGTTTTGTTTTTTGGTTTTAGAATTCCTAGTATGTTTTTTGTTTTAGGATTTCTATATATATGGAACGATTGGAAGAGAGAATTGAGCAGCGAAGGGGATATTTGGTGCATAAAAAAGAGAGATCTTTTTGAGCTATTGGTTAGGGTTATTGTTTGAGAAATTGAGAGCTTTGTTGATAAGATTAGTTGATTGGTTTGAGTGATCTTGTAATCTCAGTTTGTACTCTCCTTCTCTATTAGTGAAAATCACATCCCCTTCTTGCTCCGTGGACGTAGGCAACTTGCCGAACAATGTTAAAATTGGTTGTTTGTGTTCATGCCGTTATTTTGAATTGTTTATGGCTTTCTCTCTCTCGGCGATTGGTTTGGTTTCTCGAAGCACATCGGTTGTTTGGCTTCCGCTTCGCATAACAATGTAAAAGTGTTTTATTATTTGCAGATTATTAAACAAACGACATGAATAAAAAATAATTGCATGCCACGACACATGTTCGTGTTATTAGGTACAAAATAAAATAAACATCTAACAAATACATGCCGCGGTTTTCGAGATAAATTTCACATGTATAGAAAGGCCTTCTCAATGCATGCTCTACCTATACTTAGGACTAGGGCCGAGCACGGTTCGGTCCAAACCGAAAAAACCGACCGAACCGAACCGAAATCAAGAGTTTGGTTCGGTTTTACTTGTATGGCGGTTCGGGTCGGGTTGAAATCTTTTCAACCCGAACTGACCGAACCGACCGATACCCATCAATCCTTTAAGCTTTAACACCCGAAAGTCCGAGACCCGACCCGTGAATCCCTTCACATTTCATCACCTAAACCCTAGATCTCATTCCCAATTTCAGCCGCCACTCCCAGACTCCTAGTCTCCCACTTCGGCACTTCCTCACTCCTCAGTTCCTCTCTCTAACTTCGTCCGTCCGTCGACTCCGACTTCTCAGTTCATCAACTCTGCCGCTCGCCACTTCACCTAAAATCCGCCGCTCAGCAATTTGTCGTCATCCGCCGCTCAGCAATTCGTCGCCAATCCGCCGCTCTCTCACTCTCTGTCCGCCTCTCTCACTCAGTCGACTCCGACTCTCCTCAGTTCCTCAGATCCGCCGCTCGGCACTCCGCAGTCTTCATGGGGACACCCGAGGCCGAAACATCTCCTCCGGATCTATCTCCGGCTTTGGGGACACCCGTCACACCCACACCCACGGCCGAGGCAGAGGTATAAACTGAAATTACCCTCTTTTAGTGTTGAATGTGTTGTTCAGATAGTTTTTGCTGTTCAGTGACTTCAGTCTGGTTCTCACATTATAAAGATTCATTTTTCTGGTTTTGAATTGAAGAATCAACTGTACATCACTCTTCTACATCTCAACTGAGAAATTTCATCACCTATTTGTCCTTCATATCTTCATTCAGATAGTTTTTGTTGTAATTTTTTAAACTGTATAGTGAGTGTATACCCTCTTTCAGTCTGGTTCTCACTTCTCACATTACAAAGATGATGACATTTTCAGTTTTAAGTGATAACTGTATAGTGGTTGTTTTCATGAAAGTTGTTGCCTTGTTGGATTCATACTTTATTATGATGTGGTGTACATTGCTGGAAGTTGTGGATTCATACTTTATATCTGTAGCAGCAAGATTGATGCAATTTCAATTTTAGGAATAAGATTGTATATTATTAGTAGTGGTACATAATTTTGATAAAAATCATAATTTTGCTTTTATACATATTAGTGTGCTAAAAAGTTAAAAACCCTAATTCAGTTGAATTATTGAAATAATCTGCAGGCTTCTCAAAAGGAGAATCCTAATGTAAATGCAAGTCAAGTTGATTCTAATCAATCTACACAAGGCTCTCAGACTTTGACTAAAAGGAAAGCAATAAAAGAAAGATCGGAGGTGTGGGATTATTTTACTAAGTTTAAAGATAAAAATGGTGACCCAAAAGCAAAATGCAAGTATTGTGAAAAAGTGTATTTTACACATTGTAAAAAAAATGGTACTTCAGCTCTTCGCAATCACATGGAGTCTTGCAAAAAGCATTCACATAATGTCGACACTCGACAGAAGTTATTAAATTTATAGGCAAATCGTGATTCACAAAGTGGATCTAGTACGAAAATGGGAACCCTTGGTAGTTGGAGTTATGATGAAGGAGCCATAAGAAAAGCCCTCAATTATTTTATTATTTTGGACGAGCTTCCATTCAAGTTAGTAAAGGGTTTAGGTTTAAAAATTTTATGTCAACCACTTGTCCTAGATTTCATATTCCTTCTCTTGAACAATCCAAAGTGATTGCTATGAAATTTACCTTGAAGAAAAAAAAATTTGAAGAATTTATTGAAAGCTACATGTCGGAGGGTGTGTCTAACAACCGATACTTGGACTTCCATTCAAAATATTAATTATATGTGTTTAACGGCACACTGGATTGACAATGATTGGAAATTAAACAAAAGAATAATAAACGTTTGTCCTATTTCAAGTCATAAAGGAGATGATCTTGGGAAGGTGGTCGAGAAGTGTTTACTAGATTGGGAAATTGAGAATGTTTTCACCATCACGGTTGATAATGCTAGTTCAAATGATACCATGATTACATACTTAAAAAAGAGGTTCAACAATTGGGGAGGCACAATGTTGGGTGGGAAATATCTTCATATGAGATGCATTGCTCATATTGTTAATCTTATTGTTAGTGATGGGCTCAAAGGTTTGGGGGATTCCGTTGCTCGTGTTCATTCGGCGGTGAGATATGTGAGGCAATCTCCATCTAGATTAGCTAAATTTAAAACTTGCATTGAACTAGGAAAAATTGAATTTGGTTCATCTTTATGTTTGGATGTATGCACTAGATGGAATTCCACTTATTTGATGTTGAACATTGCTCAAAAATATGAAAAAGCTTTTGAAAGATATGGTGAGGAGGATCCCTTCTTTAGATTTGAACTAAGTAATGGAAATAGAGCTCATGGAATTCCATTGGAGGATGATTGGGTTAATGTGAGAAGGTTATGCATTTTGCTTGAAAATTTTTACAAACTAACATTACTTGTTTCAGGTTCCTCATATGTGACAAGTAATTTTTTCTTCAAGAAATTGGTAATGTTGCTTGTGATTTGCAAAAATGTAGATTGTCTGATGATGCATCATATGTTAGAATTGCTAATAAAATGACAGATAAATATGAGAAGTATTGGGGAAGTTAGGAGAAGACGAACATGTTGATTTACATTGCGGCGCTTGTAGATCCACGAAATAAAGAACATTTTGTGACTTTTATTCTTGAGCTTACATATGGTGAGAAAGAAAGTGTTGATAAGTTAAAATTCATCAAAGATGCCGCATTTGCATTATTCAATGACTACAAGATTAAATATGGAACTGAAATAAATGCAAGTGAGCAATCAATTGGTGCTTCATCTAATAATATTGACAGTGGTGATGTTAATCAAATAACCGATGTAAGAAGTCAGTTTAAAAGGTTGAAAGCCGCAAAAGGAAGTGTCGAAGCAAAATCAGAGTTGGAAAAATTTCTAAGCGAGGATGTTGAAGCCGATCAAAGTAACTTTGATATTTTAGCTTATTGGAAAGTTAATAGTGCAAGGTTCCTAATTCTCTCTCGGATGGTTCGTGATGTATTGGCTATTCCAATCTCCACAGTTGCTTCTGAATCTGCTTTTAGTACAGGTGGCTGAGTACTTGATCCATTTAGGAGCTCATTGACTCCGAGAATGGTACAAAGCCTAGTATGTACTTCCGATTGGCTTCGAAACTTGTTGGCTTCGCCGGGTTCGAGCAAAATTTGCTTTGAAGAAGATTTGGATGCTCTTGAGAAGTTAGACATAGGTATTTACCATTTATGTTTTTGTATGTTAAATGATTTGATTTTTATTAACTTTTTATTTGTTTATCTTTCAGATTTGGGCAAGCTTTCAATTGAACCGACAATCATGGATTTGTAAGAGCTTTCATGGAAGAACACAGGTAATAATTGTTGGGTATTTTTTTGAAAGACCAAAATGTTGTACAACTTGTAGTGTAATAGTACTGTTTGCTTCACTTGTTCTATATGCTTAAAGTTGTACAACTTACTGTTTTAGGTGTGTAAACCTGATTATTATCCATTGACTATCTATTTTCACCTTCTGATGTTATCTATTTGTTTCAATTTTTTGTAAATGGCTTATCAGTTGATATGCTTGTTCCTTTGTACTGAAGCTCATTTTTTTGTGATCAGTGATGACGATGATGAAGACGAAGATGACACTGAAGCTCTACTGGCTGAACTTGAAAGGATTAAAAAAGAACGAGCTGAGGAGAAACTTCGGAAGGTACATTTCGTTATTCATGGATGCACTATACCTTAGTTTTTGTCCTATTCCTTCCAAATATGTTTTACATCTTCAGAGAAATGTTGGATAATACCTGATAACTCACTCACATAAAACTTTAGGGAGGGGAGTTCATCCTATGGTTTTCAAGGAATACAAATCTTTGGGCAAAGTTTAATTAGGCTAATTTCTTTTATTGTGAAATAATTCAATAAGGATACAGGTCCTGTTATAGTTAGTATTGTATATTACGAATTTTGGGGAGTGTCTGCGCTGTGGAGGATACCTGATTTAACCTAAAAATAGTGCAACAGTCAGCACGCGTTGTACCTCTAGCTATATTGGCACATTTTGGCCGTGATATATGTTGGCACATTTTGTCAATTTATATAACATTAAAATCAAATATGTTGAATTAGAAAGCTGCATGTTTGTACCTGACTACATTTTGTCAATTTATATCAACTTTAAGAATAACACTGTGATTTACATTTTGTACCTGACTGCAGGATCTCGGCTCGTTGGTGCTTCATCGGCACGGTTGCAGACATGTTGTACCTCGTTCTGTGATTTACACTTTGGCCGTGATTTACATTTTGTACCTCGTTCTGTGATTGTTCTCTTCTATTTACAGTTTTCATGTTAGTATGTAAACTTTAACTCTACATTCCTGTTAGTGATGTACTGATGTCTTCTCTGTGATTCCTGTTGGGATAAAATGTTACTATGTAAACTTTAACTCTACATTGGTGCTTATTTCCTGTTGGCCGTTGGGTACTTCCCACTTGCTTCTATATTCAATTGGTGCTTATTTCATGATGTTATATTAATTCCCACTTGCTTCTAGATTCAATTGCTGTTATTCATGATGTTATATTATACGAACAAAGGCAACCTAGCTTTGTGTTTGCTTTCAAAAAATCAATGTCAACAACTTGCTGCTGTGTTGTGTTTAAACTTTTTTTACTACGAACATTTTCATGAGTCAGAACAATTACCAAAATTAATAAATGACTAATTATTCAACGTACCTTTATGTAATCTTCCCAAACTTTTGGCTCCGCATCCATCATCATTGTCACTCGATTAAATGCAAATCCACTAGAAGAATTCTGCATGTCTTGAAATGCGCCCATATCTTTTTTAAGTGTCTTCAATCGGTTTTTAATATGATCCACTTTAACCTTTATTCCACATTTAGCATATAACTCTGCACATGTTGCTTGATAAGCATGATATGAGAAACTTCGATCAGGCTTTTGCCCTTTGTGCACTTGTTCTCTCAATGTTTCAGTTAAGCAAATATCCATCTTCTCTGTCCATACAATATTTTTCTTTGAACTTGATTGACTTCCAAGTTGTGAATCCATCTGAACGGCCTGCTTGTTAATATGCAACATTACTTAAAAGATTAGTATTTGACAAGAGAAACATATATATATAAATGCAACTAGATACAAAGTAAGGAGAGAATATGTGTAAGGTGAAACATTCAGGAACATATGATTGACCAAATCTTGAATGTATACATCACCAGTACCCAACGCTCCCCTTCGTTCACAAGCAGAGGGCAAATAATAAAACACATTTACTTTTTATTTGAAGAATGAAAATATTTCTAATAATCTCTCCACATATCATCGGCTATTTTTTGCCTTAGAATCTCTCCTCGTCTATACTCTTCATTATTATTTACAGTAGAAACTTGAAAAAAATTAAACAGATATGCAGTGATGCCCTATCTGAACTGGTTTTGTGACACCCATCAAAATGCGCAGCATAGTCCTAAAAATAGAACTTATCAATAAAGTACTTGCATTGTAATGAGTGCCTGAGTCATGGTACATTCCAGAAACTGAAAACTAACTTTCTATGAACATTTGGAATTCTGCATGAATCCAATCTGCTTGATACCTTGCTTTGGATGTTCATTATTTGTTAATGAGTCTTTTTCCCCTCTTTTCATGAGGACTTATTTTTCCCTATGAACTGTATTTGTGGCAATTGTACAAACTTAAGGGCTCAGGTTGTTTAATTGATTATCAGTTTACCACACCACAGTGTGCATTATTTGCTAATGAGAAATAAAAAAAAGTCATGGTATTTTCTATTTCTTTGTTGAGATAAATCATTTATACTTTATATTGATTTAGAAATATATCATCATGAGAGGGAGTCAATCATCTTAAGCTTCCTTGTAAGGTTGCTGGTGCAATTAATTTACATAAGTTCTAGTGTAAGCTATTATATGTTTTAATGATATTCATGTTAGTTATTGTACACATGTTGTCGAATTGTCGTAAACTGTGCTATAGTTGAATCTGGCCTTTTTAAAAATTTTAAAAAAATATCACAATTGAAAAAATAAAAACCAAATAAAATTTAATGTTCCTAATTTGAAACCTAAAGCTTGTAGTCTGTAGTTGTCTAGATAATTGATTAAGCGCTGTTAAGGTTTCATGTACCATCTGCAAACCCACTTAATATTACTGGATAATGAGGCCAGTTGAAGGTGTGAATTCCATGATGCTCAATCAGCAAATTTAGGCAATGAGAATTCGTGAAATATTGGATGGAACTAAATATAAGATTCAAAATTCAAAAAAAAGAATTTGTTTGCCTATCCACCAGAAGTAAAGTATGGCATCTAAAATACAACTACATGCACATAAAAAATTATCACAAATGTAATTTTGCTTGTTAAGTTAGCAAATTATCACAAATTTCTGTTGAAAACTATGTAATAACAAAAATTTCAAGCACATATGTATCTGATTGTTGAGAAATTATAAAAAAACAAACAACTCAGTTATCAGACAAAATTCAAACAAACAACTCAGTTAGCAGAGTAAGTACATGGGAAGAACAGATGGGTATGATCCTCCTCATTAGAAGGGTTGGCAATCAAACAGATGGGTATTTTCATAACCAACAATCATGAAAATATTAAACTAAACAACTAATGGAATGTATTTTCATGCATCAACAGTATGGACAAAAATATGAGCAAAGAAATTACCAACAAATTAAACTTCAAAACCAACAAAAAAAATGAGCAGAATTTACCTCGGATGAATTTGGATTCATGTTGATAGAGAGATCCAAGAGAAACCTGCAGTTAAATCTGGAGTGGTTCCGAGAATATCAAAGATATCACCAAAGAAAACCTAATTGCGAGTAAACCAAACGAAAACATCAATTCAGACAATGAATTGTACTGTGTTACTGTAAATAAATTAAAAATAACATAAAACAACTCATCGCTAAGAGAGTAATTAAGAGATAGGTAATTACAGTAGGAATGGCAGCTGCAACAACTGCAGCCTTGGCACCAGCAACTACTCCTTCTGCTCAACATAAGATCAAAATATGTGCTAATTAGCTTAAGGAATTGTACGTAAGATGATAATATTAGGAAATTTAGTTAGTTAATTACCATAAGAACAGCGTTTGGCAAGGGCAAGCTTCTGATCAAATTGGGTGACTGAATCCATATCCTTGAGTTTAGTAATGAGAAAAACTAAAAAGAGGATAAATTACAAGCTCGAATCGAAGCTCACCTTAGGATCTTACCCCATGTTACGCGATCGGCGATGAACGATGAGGCGATGAGAGAGAGAGAGAGAGAGAGAGAGAGAGAGAGAGGAGAGAATGATGAGGCGACGAGCAAGGAGACGATGATCTCTAGAGCGACGAGCAAGGAGACGAGGATCTCTGGAGGCAACGAGCAATGAGATGAGGATCTCTGGAGGCGACGAGGACCTCTGGAGGTGACGAGCAAGGTGACGAGGAGAGATTGGGGTCAGTGTCGGGCGAACGTTTCCGTCTCTCTCCTTCGTTTTCACTAGGGCAGCGGAGAGAAAGGGGGAAAGAAAATAGATATAGCGATTTTTCAACAAGAAAGTTTATTTTCTTTTTCCTTTTTATTTTCTTTCAAAACAAACACTAGAAATACATTTTCTCTCCCACATTACTTTCCTTTCTCTCCCTTTCCATCAAACCAAACACAGCCTAAAAGTTTTCTAAAATAACATGTTAATACCTTCTATTATACAGCTGTTAATATGTTCTCTAAAAGATTCTCATATGTGTGTTACATATTAAATTTAGGACATATTTCTATCATTGTTTGCTAAAACCATAAATAAATCTATCCCCGCTTGTTTACTCCCTTCTCTTCATTTTTGGGCTCTTCTCCATTACATCGACCTCCATTATCCTACTTGAGGCCTTGCTAGTTTTTAAGGCCTTAATTAACAGATAGATTGAACATCCATCTCTTATCACTACAAATAGACAAGCATCTTGGTGATCTATTATCAAGATTTGTAATTGTCATTACTCTTTCTCTGATAGTATCACACCTCGCGACTCAATCTCACGCGGCGGTGATTAGGCTCGGGCCAGACTCCACCCAAAAGCATATGTTGAAGCCTATAAAAACTTGTATATACATCATCTTATACCACAGATAAAATATCACAATATACAACATATCGATATCACAACAAAAGCAAATATACGGAATCGAAATATCAAAGTCCCAGTATACACAAGATATCCAGAATACATGGAAAGACTGAAAATATGGCTTCAATGCTTAAAATATATAATCTAGAAATACAATATGTTCAGCAACAATATCCCAAGTGATCTAAATGTGATATTTTGGATTCTAAACTTATCACAAGATCTCTGAAAATAGTGGCTGACGAACTGAGTTTTATTATCGTGGACTATTCGTCTCGATACGCCAAAGCGGTAGATGATGTGATGTTTGATAAACTTAATCACGCTCAAAGTCTTGACTTCCTTTAAAGGAATAGCTTTTGCCCACTTTAGATGTTGGCGGGGAGATGAGTCCAACGATATCCATTCCCCACATCTCGAATGGCCAAGATGGAGATGTTAGATGCAAATTCCCTAGTACTTGATGAATGAAATCATCATGGATTTGGCATGCATAACATCCTTTAGCATAATCAACGGCATCTATGAGCATTTTTGGCCAATAATAGCCAAGCCTTCGAAGTCGATCCCCTAATTTAGCTCCGGGTTGATGAGCTCCACACATTTCATCATGAGCTTCTTTAAGAGCTTCTTGCGCTTCTTTTCTAGAAAGGTAGTGAAGCAGAACCCTATCATGTGATTTTTAATATAAAGTTTGAGAAACCGTATTGTAGTAGAATCGAAGGGCCTTCCATTTTGACGACAGCCGCTTCTTTAGGATCATCGAGTAATATGTCGTACAAGACATAATCGATGAATGGGAATCTCTAGTCCCTTGGTTCAAGATCAATAGAAGTTTCACAGACAATATCCACTGTTGTATCTTCTGAATAATCTTCTAAAGGGAACTTGGAGTGATACAAGTCACGTCCCGTAACAAATATCATTGTTTCTGTCTTTTGTGGCAATGTCAATAAAGTTGCCAATGAGGCTAAAGCGTCCACAGGCATTTTGGACCCGCGGAATGTATCCGATAAAGAAGCCTTCAAACTTTTGGGCTAACTTTAGTGCTATGAAGTGGTATGTGACTAACTTCTCATTACGCACTTTGTATTCTCCTTAGACTTGATTTACGATGAGTTGAGAATCACCCTAAGCCTTGACATTTCGGATGTTGAGTTCCTCGGCCAACTGCATCCCTAATAGCAAAGCGTTATACTCTGCTATATTGTTAGTGCATAGCTCGGTTAAGGAAAATCCTCTGGGGATCACATGATTATTTAGGGATACGAGTACTACCCCCACGCCAGCTGTGATTCTTCCATCGGGTCTTGCTCTTGATGCACCGTCGAAGAATAATTTCCATACTTACATAACCTTTTGAGTTACACAAGATTTTGCAATCTCATCTGGTAAATCTTTGTATAATCTGGAAGAATCAGATACCGAATGGTCGGCTAAGAAATCTGTCATAGCTTGGCCTTTAATAGCATTCTGAGGCATGAATTTCATTGTGTATTGTGATAGAAGTATCACCCACTTTACAAGGCGATAGTTTAGTGAAGAAGGCTTCATCATGAGCACCATCAAAGGATTTAGTTTGGAGATGACGTGGATCGATTGTCCAACCAGGTAGTGTCGCATTTTCGAGACGGCGAACACTAAGGCCAGACATTCTTCTACCGGATTGTACCGGTGTTCAGCTCCAATCATAGTTCTGCTGAGGTATTAGATTGTCTGTTCATGCCCCTGATCGTTGTTCTGGGTTAACAAAGCTCCAAGAGAATGGTCCATGGCTCTCACATATAACAAGAATAGTTTTCCATATACTGGGGCCACTAGGACGGGCGGCTGGGTGAGGTATCGCTTGATTTTCTCATATGCCTTTTAGTAGTCTTCATCCCACACAAATGAGACTCCTTTCTTCATCAATTTGGTGGAAGGGCTGGCAGCATCCCGAGAGATTTGATATGAATCTTCGAATATAAAGCAATCTGCCTTGTAAGCCTCTGAGTTCTTTGATGTTCTTCGGAGGGTGCATTTCTTGGATGGCACGAACCTTTTCGGGGTCGAGAGAAATCCTATTAGACATGACTATAAATCTAAGGAATTTACTGCTGGCTACCCTCAGGAAATATTTGGTTGGATTCACTTCAATTGCTATGCTCGCATGATGTCGAGCATCATTTTCAGATCTGAAAGATGATCGCTTTTGTTTTGGCTTTTCACCATGATATCATCCACGTAACACTCAATCTTCTTACGTAGATGCTCATGGAAGATTTTATTCATAGCCTGCTAATAGGTTGCACCAGCGTTCTTCAATTCAAATGGCATTATTGTATAACAGTACACCCCTAGTGGTGTTCTGAAGGCTATGTGCTTTTCATCTTCAATGTACATTTTAATCTGGTTGTACCCTGAGAATCTGTCTATAAAAAACATCCTCTCATATCCACAAGTATTTTCAATCATGACATCTGTGATTGGGAGAGAAAATTTGTCTATCAGACAAGTAGCGTTTAGGTCACAAAAATCAATGCAAATTATGGCCTTCCCATTTTTCTTGAGTATAGGAACAATATTAGCCACCCAGTCAGGGTTCCTCCCTGATGAAACCTGAATTGATAAGCTTCTTGACTTCTGATTCAATTGCTTCCATGATTTTCAAACAGAACTGACATTGTTGTTGTTTAACGAGTTTCACATCCGGATCGATTTTAAGACGATACATTGCTATCTTTGGGTCAAGGCCGGGCATGTCTTCATAATTCTAAGCGAAGACATTTATATATTCTCAGATGAGAAATATAAGGTCCTCTTTCTCGGATGGCGATAAGCTTCTGCTTATGAAAATTAGCTTGGGATTGGTTTCGTCTCCCATATTTATCTGGATCACCTTATCTTCAGTGGGTGGCTCATGTTGTTCGAAACATATGTCCCATAAGATCTTAAGGTGTTTGATCCAAGGATTGTTAGTTGATTTAATCAACTCTTCACCATCCTCTTCATCATTATCTGGATGACTAGTTGAGGTCATGTTTACAAACATGCCTTTAAAGACCGCACCAACGCTAACATCGGAGTCCCATGATGATGTTCTGGATGAATGGTCTTGACATAGACATTCATCGGGTTCATTTTCTAAGGAGAGAGGAATTGAAACATAGCCTAACCCTCTTTCAGTTTTATGATAATAATCAGAAGGTTTTCCTTCTGGAGTGAAAGATCGAATTGGTGCTCGTTTTCCTTTCCCTAAGTTTAAGCCTTTCTGGTTATTAAAATCATAACCCATTTTCCTCATCATATAGAGGGACTTGGACCCATAATGATGGAATTTTGGGGTTTCGGGGTCATCTTCTGAATCTTTTTGATTTGATAGCTCAGAGTTGACTTTTTAGAAATAGATCGGCTTTTGTCATTTCTTCTTAGTCGGGACCATGAAGAAGGCTTTTTGCGCGTCTTCTATCACTTCGAATATAGTGAAAGAAGATTTGAGTGGCATATTAAGTGATGCCTCGGTATACAATGTATGTCATGGATCTGTACTTGCATCTGTATCAGTCCCTATTTTCTCATACTCAGATGATACATCAGATAGGTAAGCCAAATTGAAATTTTTATTAATGTACCACTCTCCCTCACTGGATACATTATTATTGTTGAGCTCATTCTGGCTCATTACATTCAGATCTAATTCTCACAGGCACTCTTCCTCGGGCTCGGGCTCGGTGTCTGCTTCGTTGCCGCTGTCAAGATCTTCCTTTGGCTGTTCTAGCTCTTGGGAGTCCAGATAGAAAACTGAGTCAGTGATGATCATATTTTATTATAATTTTATACCATCATTATCTATTTTATATGAATAAATATGCCACTAATAATTATTCTTATCTTTAATTACAGGTTAATAAAGAATAAAACCCTAATATCTATTCTCTCAATAAAGCCCACGAATTAATAAAAAATATCAGCAAAAGCCCAAGAAAAGCTAAAGGCTAAAGCCAAAAAGAAGAAGAAATGTCAAATTGTCCAAAAGCCCAAGCCCAAGAAGAAATACAAGACCAAGCTTCGGACAACAACCAGAGAGAACCTCACATCGATGCCAACATCGATGGGGTCATCGATGCCAGCATCGATACGCCTATCGATGCTGGCATCGATACCATCGGCCAGGTAGTTACAATCCAAAAGCTAAAATTTGTTGTTTTTAGATAATATTTTAATCCAATTGCTCTCATTCACTGATGTTTACTATAAATAGGGGTAGAGAGGGAGGGGTTAGAGGTATGAAAAATTTTATAACTTAATTTGGAGAGGAGGGTTACTCTTAATTGAGAAGACCTTCTAAATTTATAACTTTTGTTACAATTAATAAAAGAATTTTTCTCCACTTTAAAATTTTTTTTCTTCTCTTTGTTGGATGATAAAGATGGAGATGAAGAGAAATTTGAAGGTTTGCTTTTCTTTTATTTTTCTCTTTTATTTCTTATTTCTTTCTTATTGCTTATTAGTTTAGATTTACATTCATGAATTGTAAAGTAGATTTATTTTCTTGTCTTTTTTTTTTTGCACTTTAATTTGTAGAGTAGATTTATTTTCTTGCATCTTTACTTCTTTTGCAATGTAGTTAGATTTATTTCTTGTTCATAGTATAGTTTTTCTTATTTTCTTTTCTTTTCTTTTGTAATTAGTTCTTATTCTCTTTAATTCATTTCTTTATTTTATTTCTTAGGATGTGAAATTAATTCTTGTAGAAATCTTAGAATTGTATGAAACTAGTCTAATTTCCTTTATATTATGCAAAATATTCTTTTACACTTCAAATGATCATGTTTAGGATAATCAACTAGAGAACTAATTGATAGAAGAAGAATTTGATAATCTATACTTATCTTAAATGGTTTGATAGGTTATACTTATGAATTCTAGGATTAATATCTTGTTGTTATTCTTATCATGATTTTTTATTTAGACTTAGATAGTAATTTGATAGGTTATATTTTTCTTAAATGGTTTGATAGTTTATACTTAATAAATCTAAATTGAAATATGATAAAAAAAGAACAGTTTGTATTTAATAATTGAGATTAGCTAGTGGATTCAATTCTAGATTTCTCATATCTTTAATTGAACCCTCCATCTTTTGTTTTCTTGATTTTTTCTCTTTCTTGCTTTTTATTTTATTCTTTGATTCTTTATTCTCTCCTCTAAAATTCAATTTATTGTCACTTGCATATATTCAAAACAATCACTTATCATATCTCTCTCCATAATCACACTTATTCTTTATTCCTATTTTTTCACGCACAAAACATAAGAACCAATTCTAATAATCTCTTAAAATCATCTTCCTTGTGGGATCGATATCTTTATACTATAACTTGATTGATTGTGCACTTACAATTTTTGGGTATATGTTTATGCCGCATCAGTCAGTGTGGTAGTTTTCCACACCCTTGAATGGTTGCCTCTCGGATATCAAGGTTTTGACTTCTCCTTCATCATCGGCGTATTTTCATTACTTGATGAAGTGTAGATGGGACAATGTGATTCACGTGAATCCAAGGCCTTCCCAACAACAGATTGTAGGACGTGCCCGCATCTATAATATAGCAGGCCACTTCTGACTTAAGATCTCCAATCTGGTACTTGAGTTTGATCTTGCCCAAGGGTCGCGTGCTGTTGGCATTGAAACCGAAGATAGTAATTTGAGTGGAGTTTAACCGATGTAGGGGAGTCCCTAAGAATTGTATAACCTTGTACGACATAATGCTGAGCACAAGCCTGGGTCTACTTGGAAACGGCTGATCTCAAAAGACCCGATATACCCTATATAATACATAGGTGTATCATGCTTATGCTTGATTTGCATATCTTCTTGTATAAATGATATGCAAGGCAGACTTTTTGCAGCTTGTAAGCATTGTACACAAGAAGGTCCCTCTGTAGCTTCTAGGACTACAGGAACTTGTGTGATAAAGCTCTCTGTATCCATTAAAGCTTCAATCAGAGCACTTCTTGTAGATTTGGACAACCTCAGAAGCTCATAAAGGGTAATCCTGGCGGGGATATTAGCTAATTGTTCTAGGACGTTGAAACGGAAGGGAGCGTTAGACTCCTTAGCTTCTTGTTGGAGGAGATTCTTGTTATAGCGAGTCTCCTTCTGCTTCCCTTTATCGGCTGACTTCTTAGGAAGAGCACCCCCATTTTCTTCAGCCAGCTTATCTGCTTCTTGGGCAGCCTGATCATACTTTTTTAAGTACGTCTTTCCTGAGCTGGTGCTAGGGTTAGCTTCTTGCTCAGCTACAAGAGCTTTCTTCTCTTCCTCCGAGTCGGTAAGAGGGATGAGATGAGTTTCATCTTCATTCAGAGAAGGGCTAATCATGTTAGAAGACTTAGCCTTGTTTATCTTCTTCTTCCCCGACACACTTGTCCACTACTAGTCACTAAGCAACTCGGGATAGACCCACATTGTTTCTCCCTTCGGAGTAGCCAAGGGTACCAATTCTTTGTCTTTATGACCACGCGGGTTAGTGTTTTTCAGGTGTAGTTTTCCCTTAAGGATAGGGATGACACCATTGGGAGCTACAACAGGTGGAAAATCCCTAAACTTAACTGATATCATGTTGGTGGATACGGTTTTCTGTTCTGACTTTAACTTAAGCACTTCGACATCAATCAAAGCCTACAGGATATCCTTAAAGATATAGCACTCTTGGTTGGATGCCCTAACATTCTGTGGTAGAGGCAGTAGTTAGGTTCATCTCCCTTTCCTGCCTCTTCGGGGTTCTTAACTTCAGGAAGCTTCAGCTTGTTGTTCTTCTGAAGTAGCTCGAAGAGGGTGACCACATGAACCTCTTTGAAGGAGTATTGCTTGGGCACTGTTGATTGACCCGATGCCTTACCTTGCTTAGTAGGTGGCACTCGAGTATTAGCCTCCATAGCTAGGGTGTCTTTCCCCTTCGCTCGGGAAGCATTAGATTGGCCACGTTGCACCTGTTGCTTTTGGTTGCCTTTCTCTTCAGCTCTGATCGTGGCGACAATTTCTTTGGCCTGTTCGCCTTGGGAGATTAATTGTTTCTAGGAACGACACTTTGCCACTCTTATTTGGGCTAGGAGGTTTGTCTGTAGGTTGTGTCTACATGTTTCCATGAGAGTAGACTGTGTCATATATGCCGAACATCGTAGAGCAATGCTTCGAAATCTTTCGACGAATGTTTTGATAGGTTCTCCTTTCTTCTGCTTAGTGGCGAAAAGAGAAGGGACAAGGACTTCTGTATCATCTTCAAAGAATCTTGACAGGAAGAGTCTCTCTAGATCTGCCCACTTATGGATAGATCATGCGGGCAGTTTCATGAACCCTTCAAAGACGATCCCTTTTAGGTGCTAATGAACAACTGAGTCAGTACGTCGTCATTTTCTCTTACATTTCCAGTCTGCGATTTAAAGTAATAGATATGTCGATTCGGTGATCCCATGCCATCGAAAGTTTACAGAATTGGGACTTTGAATTTTGGAGGATAAGGGGTTGTATCGCATTCGGCTGGATAGGGCCTAACAAGTCCCTCATCATTGAGTTCACTTCTATTGGCAATGGCATTGAGACGGGCTTCCAATTCTTTCATCTTAGCCGATTGAGGATTTTACTCATCTTCGGCCTCTTTCTCTTCTTCAGAGGAAGATTCTATGCGGTGAGCTTCTTGATCAGACGTCTCGATCACCTTTTCCTTCCCCCTTGATGAAGATGATCCTCCTCTTCGGGAAGATTCCTACCGAGGTGGCGAGTCTGCTCTCTGGGATTTAGCCTTGTCCGCAACAATTTGGGCCATTAAGATCCAAAGTTCATTGATGGTCTCTTGTTGTGATCTAAGCATGTCTTACTGCTCATCAAGTCTCTTTGCTAGATCTTTAGAATTTCCCGCCTTGTAGGCCTCTCATGTTCTTCAAGAGAGCTAGAGGATTGTGATTCTACGATAGCTAAATTTTCATCATCGGACTCAATTCCTTTAGCTAACTTTTGATAGTCGATAGGGGGTATGACCCCCTTCTTATTCCTAGTCCGTTGATAGATTTCCTCAAACCCACTCAGGATCTCTTTGAAGCCGGGAGGCCAGTTTGTTTCTGATTCATCAGAGCTTGAGATTGATGATTTCCCTCTGCCAATCATATTGATAGTAACTCCAAAATATTCATCTTCCAGAGTTCTTTTTTTGTGGCAACATTATCTCTTATTGGTCAGGACGATGTTCGTCAATCAGTTGAACACAGACTATCTTGATGTAGATGCACAACATTGACATCCCGAGAGGACCACAGAAATAAGTCGCTCATATTGACAGATGGGAGTGACTTGTTGCACCAATCTTTCTCTCGATAAGAACTCTCTCAAATCCGTCGCAGGGACTCGAGTAGAGTTGCTCACTGAATGCGAGTTTTGATTTGGAACCCCCTGCCTATGATTGGACGAGACTAGCTTCTGGTGAACATGGATTGTAAATCCATGTTGGTTCTTTTGAACATGATGGAGCACATCACGTTTGTATTAGAAATGCGAGGGTCGCATTTAGACATTAAAACACGAAGGTCGCGTTGAGGAGAAGGAACGCAAGGATCGCGTTTGGCATTTGGAACGCGAGGGCTGCGTTTGGGAATAGAAACGTGAGGGTCACATTTTGGTTGAGCAACGTGGTCCTGAGGTCCGCATTTTGGTTATGAAATGCGCCATTGAAGGTTGGGTTCAGTATGGCTTTTGCGAGGCTCGTGCTTGGGCACGTAAACATAATGCTTGCGTTCTAAAGTAGAAATGTAGAGCTCAAGGTTGCTTTGAGGCTCACAAACGCGAAGCTCGTGTTGGTTGATTGATCGGCTTTCTTGGAGTTGTGCTCGTCGTATGGATCTTCTCCTTCATCGAGTAGCGTTCTTCCTCACTTGTTTTATGGCTTTTGCAGCGACATCACTATCTATATTGATAAAGTTAGCTGGCATGAGCCTCTTGTGACCCGATATACCTTTTTGTTTAGGCACGGGTGTAGAGCCTTTAACTCGGTTAATGAGTTCAGTTGGATTAAGGCCTTCTTCTTCAGAGGAGGGGCTATCTGAACAGTCTAATCTAAGGGAGAGACACTCCTTTGGTGAGTCGGTCATGGGTGGAACCTTAGTCTCCTTAGAGACTTTGCGGATCTTGCGCATAGCCTTGGGGCTAAGGGATCCGGAGGAGAGTAACTCTTTATACTTGGCTTGGTCGAACTCCACGGTGAGAGTTTCGAATGTAGTCCCAGCGAGGTCGGTATCGGATTGCGCCACCACTTCTTCATCAGTGAAAAAGCTAGTCCCTAGCGGAGTCGCCATCTTTTGTTTATCGAGAAAAAATAAAAGAAAACTAAGAATTAAATTTGTATTAATATCCCTAACTGACTTAGGAAAAAGGATGAATACAATCTCTCTTTATAATCTCTCTCTAACTGACTTAGAAAAAGAGATTTTAACTTTTCTTGTTAGTTCCCCAATTTACAAAAGAGAGAAGGATGGATCCTTCCCTGTGTTTAAATCCGGGTTCTTCTTGGTGGCGATGGGAGTTTGAATCTTGTATCCTGTTGATGATCCGAGCACGTCGCTTTGTGGAACTTTGTCGATTCTTCTTATCTTCGAAGAACTTGCAAAGCAAGTTTTGAACTCTAAATGAGTTTGAGAACTTGCCGAATAAGCTTTGAACTCTAACCGAGCTTAGCAATATCTGGTTCTTAGGTTTTCGGGTTTGCATAATTTGTAACTATGTTTAAACACTTATTTATATGATCATGATACATATAACAATATTAAAATATGAACATTAAATAACAGAAGATATTCTCCATAAAAATTAAACTTTTGATTTAATCTAATTAGGGTTAACATCCAAATTAATCAATTTCTCGAATAAAACATGAAATTTGTCCACAAGATTAACTGAACATGATAAATTTCATATAATTAACATAGATGAAAAAAATTATTTAAACATATTTACAGAACTTAGGTGTAACAAACCTAGGGTTTAAACATCTCTCTTTTACATGAAAACTCAATTAATAATAAATCTAGGGTTTAAACATGATTAACAAGTTAAAAATAAAACTAAAAGTAACCCTAATGATCATGATCATATTACTAACATAAACAACAAGAAATAAACTTCAAATCTATCATTAGATTAGGATTTAACCTCAAAAATCATGTTTTAAAGCATGAGGTTAAACTTCAACATGATATTCATCATTATAATTAATAAAAACTTAATCTTTATTCATGGAAGGGTTTGGAGGAAAATGATATTGCCTCAAACACTACTGTAAAAACTCAACGATGTAGGAAAACAAGTTCTCCCTTGCCAAAAGCCGACAAACTCGCCCTCTTCTCGGTATTTGCTTCACAAAGCTCTTAAAATTCACCAAAAATTGATCTAGGGTTTTTGAGGGGAGAGGTTAGCTGCTAGGGTTCAGAGATTTGATAAAAAAGAGAATTTTTATGGAAAACATAGGTATTTATAAAGGCAAACCCGAAATAAACCTGTTTGACCCGAACCAAGAAACCTAGTCCGACTAGAAAAATAATCTTTAGTATTTTGGCTATAACTTTCTCGTCTGACCTCAGAATGAGATGATTTAAGATTTGTTGGAAAACTATTGAAAAGTCCTACAACATTTGTCTTTTGAGTATTTACAAATTCTTATTGTATCAATGTGTAAAATATAAAAACTTTTAACTGATCGTTTTTTTAGATTCAAGCTCGTGCATGTCGTGCATGATTTCACGTCTATATTCACATATATACATTAGATTAGTCTCAAATCAATTTCTAGCATACTCAAACATCAAAATATGTTATTTATCACCATATAACATATTTATTATTATTATTTTTCACATAATATTCAAATTTTACGGGGTTTTACGTTCTTACCCCTTAAAAGAATTTCGTCCCCGAAATTTCGCAATCGTATCTTAGGGATTAATAATATAAGAAAAGCACTAAGAGAGGATAATCCAGACAAAGAAACTCTCCCGTACATATTTCGTACCATTAATCCCCAGATATAAAACATAGCAATATGTACACTTAACCATCTAGAATGCGAATACTTCCACTTAACTCCTAACTAAACAAAACAAGTACGTCGGGCGAAAAATCCAAACAAGGAACCCCCCCATATATATACCATGTGTTCTAAATGATTAGGAGTTAAGTGTTAATACCCTCGTTCTAGCATTAAATATAAATATAATAATATGGATAATCATGAACACCAATCAAAATCAATTAATTTATCTGCTCAAACAGGTGTGGGTAGTCGTGACGCATAACATCTTCACACTCCCTCTAGAATCCTCCTCGATATCTATACTTAACAATCTAGAGTGTAAATACTCCCACTTAACTCCTAATTAACGGGAACTAGTACGTCGGGCGAACAATCTAAACAAGAAACCCCCCATATATATACCATGTGTTCCTAATAAATAGGAGCTAAGTACTAATACCACTATTCTAGCGTTAAGTACAGATATGAGCATGTAGATAATCATAAACATAGTCGAATCATATCCAAACAATTTACTTACTCAAATAGGTGCAAGTCATCGCGATGCATATCCTCATCGCACCCCAAGAAACTTCCTCAGCTTCTTTCCGATTCTATTGAACTTTAACTAAAAGAATCACTTTGTTTCTAAGTCTCTTGTCCTCCTTGGCAAGCATACATGTAGGCGTCAAAAATTGCCTATGGGTTTTCGCACGCAGCTCGAGATGGAGAAAAGATGATAAACATCATTATCCGAGTTGAGGAGGATTATCTAACGGCGACAAGCGTATGAAGCGAGTCGACGAAGTGTACGAATCAACAGAACGACAGAATAATGAAGAAACGATCCAATCGGGAGTTGCGTTTCACTCACGAAAGGTGAAGCGCCACTCATGTCTCGTCCACTCCATATATGATTCACCTATGGGAGGTTGTAGATCTCTTCTTCGGATTTTCGACACACTTTGAATCGCATCATTTCGAGATCGGATGAGAAAATTACAGTGAAAATAGTCAAGACGTGCAAAACGACGCCTCAGTCGAAAACCGAGACACAACAAGTGTCTCGGCTAGCCGAGACACAGAGAGTATCTCAGACCCCAAAATGCTATTTTTTGCTATTTCTTGGCTGCTAACCGCTGAGATTTTGATAAATTATGATCCAACTGATCTGAAGCTATATTAGAACGTGGTTAAGTGGTTAGAACTGAGGATGAGATCAAATCGGTGGTTCTTATCCAAAAACCGAGCTTCTGAATCCTATAAATACAGCCCTAGGGCCTTCATTCATAGGGATCCAAAATTCTCGAGCATCGACGAAACCCTGTCGAACTGAAGAGTGAGGAGCACGAATTTCAGAGAGGAGAAAGAGATCTCGGCGAGCTATTCAGCATAAGAGGAAGAGTTCGAGAGATCTGCATCGGTTCATCCATTTTCCTTAAGATCGCACCTAGCTGTGATTCTCGAGAAGAGTGATTATCTCACTTTGTAGAGATAGTTACTTCAATTTCTTGACTTCTTTGCGAGTCAATGAAATCTATATCTTGATCTGATCGCTCGGTGGTCCACGGATAAGCCCCGGCATAGGCAAAGATCCTACGAAAACAGTGGGTGATAAATGTCTGTTGTGTGTATTTTAGGAGAGTTGTAATCTTTTGTTTTTATTTTTGTTGAGTTCATTATAATGACTGAAGTTGTAATGAGTCCACTAATGAAAGAATCATCTTTCCACCAAAACACGTTGGCGACCACAGTGGGAGCCAACAGCCTCGCTGCCGAGACTGTCGTGCCACATCCGCTGATCAAGATCCCTGTGGATGAAGAGGTTGAGTATGAATTCGACCAGCAGAAGTTTGAGGAGTACGTATCCTCCTCCTCCTCCTCCAGGTCTTCCTCTCCTTGCAAGCGTAGGAAGACCACTTCCGTGAAGAAAGTTAATTGGCCTTCAGATCTGAAGACTCAGGGTGATAATCTTTGCCCGAATGCTGTTGAAGACTCCTCTTCGATCTCCAAGAAAGCCAGATCTGACGCTTGTGACAACTCCATAAAGGTCAAGGAGTTTCCCATTGAAGGCGTACCAGTGCTGACGAAGAGGGCTCGTCAGAGGCGCCGCCAATGTCTGGCCCTTCAATTCGCCAAAGCTTTGGAGCAGGTGGATGGACTCTGCTACCAAACGGATCTAGAGTTTAGAAGGCGCCAAGTGGATAAGCCGTCGCCACAGCTGTAGGCATCGAAAATTGCCGATAGGTCCCCGCACACAGCTCAGTG